>JARQOD010001117.1:69239-109086 GCA_033576555.1 Oophaga sylvatica | reverse complement strand
AGCTCCTTAGTTGTTTTTACTCTTACAGCTTATAGTTTATCTCTGAGACCTTAGGTGTTCCTACTGTGTGTGAGTGTTGTATGTAAGACTTTATTTACTTTATTTCTTGTCTTTTTTGTATGTCTTTCTGTTCATTAACCGTTACCTGTTCATTCCCTTTGGTGGTAATCAGGGTCCTTCTTAGGACTAGATTACAGTTGGCAGGGATTGATAGGAGACAGGGTTTACGCTGGTGGCCTGGACCTCTGTACCTTTAACAGTACCTCCAGGTAGAGGGATTAGTTAGGACCCCAGTTTAGGGTCAGCATAGACCCCGGTCACCCTCTAGCCGGAGACAGCGTATAACGGATTCCGTATTGACCCACTGGACATTCTGTCAGGTAATTCTATGTTATCATATATCTATGCGCATGTTATATAGTATGTTGCCCTTTTGATATAGATTACTGACATCACATATATATATATCTGTTATACAGCGTGACATTTTCACCGGCCATACTAAAGATTCTCCCCAGCTGTCATGGATCCAGTAGCCCAGCTGGCCCGGCAGTTGCAGGGGTTGTCCATGGAGTTTGCAGACATTAAGTCCAAGGTTTTGTCCCCCCCGGAGCAAACCAGATCTGAACCTAAGGTTGCTCTTCCGGACAGGTTCACTGGTGGGCGGGACAAATTTTTTACTTTCTGGGAGGCATGTAAATTGTACTTTCGGCTGCGGCCTCGGTCATCTGGGAGTGAAGAGCAGAGGGTGGGAATTGTTATCTCGCTCTTACAAGGGGACCCTCAATCTTGGGCGTTCTCTATTCCTCCAGGCTCCCCAGATCTCCAGTCAGTGGATCGATTTTTTACTGCCCTGGGTCTGGTATATGATGATCCGGATCGAGTTTCCCTTGCTGAAACAAAGTTACGTAAAATACGGCAAGGAAATCGTCCAGCGGAGGAATATTCTTCTGAGTTCCGTAGATGGGCAACAGATACTCAGTGGAATGACCCAGCTCTTAGGAGCCAGTTTTGTCAAGGGTTGTCTGACAAATTAAAGGATGTGTTGGCTCAGTATGATTCTCCTCCATCACTGGAGGCTGCTATGGCCCTCGCTATTCGCATTGATAGACGAATTCGGGGAAGACGCGAGGTAACTCCGCCTCCCGTGATGACTCCACCTACTACTAAAGTCCCTTATACTGAGGTTCCCCTGGTCTGTTCTGAGGAACCCATGCAGTTGGGAGGGACATCTTTTTGTAGGAGGGAATCGGCGGTGCGCCGCAAGACTAGAAGGTGTTTCTTTTGCGGGAGAGAGGGACATTTTATTGGGGGGTGTCCATCCCGGGCCTCTTTGAGCAAAGGAGTTAACCTGGGAGTGTGTATTTCGTCCCCAAATCCCTCTCAGTTTCTCATGCCTGCGGAGGTGGTGATTGGTACTAGAACTGAGAGGATTTCTGTTTTTCTTGATAGTGGGTCCGGGGCTAATCTGGTGGACGCTCGGTTTGCCCAGGTGCATGGTATGCAACTGAGTGTATTGGCCAAACCGGTCCCTATAGTCTCTATTGATTCTAGACCTCTCGGTCAAGGTAGCTTTGTACAAGCTGTTCATAACATAGATCTTCGAGTAGGGGCAATACATAAAGAGCAATTGTCTTGTTATGTGTTGGAGGGTCTACCTACTCCTATTGTGTTGGGACTTCCTTGGTTGGCTAAACATAACCCAGTGATTGATTGGCAATCCAGAAAGATAAGCCAGTGGGGTGAATTTTGCAGGAATAACTGCATGAGCACGGTCATCGGTGCGGTTGTGCCTAGGACTTTGTCTCCTTTTCTGGAGGACTTTGGGGAGATGTTCTCAGAGGAGGGGTGTAAAGAGTTACCTCCTCATCGCGCATATGACTGCTCAATAAAGTTGCTTCCTGATGCCTTATCTCGTACTTTCCAGGGGCCGGGAAGACGGATGATCCGGTTCCTATTCCTCAGGAGGGAGTTGTAGTGTCAGCTGTATGCTCTGAGCTTGAGGGGGAGGTATTGGGGGCTCAGGGGGACGCCCCTGTGGGACTTCCCCGGGAGACTGATAGTTCCAGATCGGTTAAGACTGAAGGTTACGGGGAACCGTTACAAACGGATGGCTGATAGGGGGAGAGTTTCTGGTCTAGATCTGAAGGTGAACGATCTGGTATGGTTGTCTACCAGGAATATAAAACTTAAAGTGCCCTCCTGGAAACTGGGTCCCAGATTCATCGGGCCGTACAGGATCAGTTCCATAATTAATCCTCTGGCATTTCGTCTGGACCTCCCTCCTACGTTTAAAATTCATAATGTGTTTCACAAGTCATTACTTAAAAAGTATGTGGCACCAGTCATACCGTCACCTCTACCTCCTCCTTCAGTGGTGGTCAATGATAACGTGGAATTTCATGGGTCGAAAATCATTGACTCACGTCTGTCGCCGATCCCTTCAGTACTTGGTTCATTGGAGGGGGTATGGTCCTGAGGAGAGGACGTGGGTCCCTGCGTCTGATGTTAACGCAGATCGATTGGTTCGGACCTTTCACACAACTCACCCGGGCAGACCTGGCCCTGAGGGTCCGGAGTCCCCTCGTAGAGGGGGGGGGTACTGTCATGGGTGTATCGCCACGAGGATCGTCGCGATTACACACTCTGACTTCTCACAGCTGAGTTGCTGTTTCTTTGTGTTTGGTAATGAGGGAGTTAATTTTACCTAGCTCTTTGCTAAGACTAGGTCCAGCCTCGCCCGGCTGCTTTTGATTATGTTCTAATTAGATTCCTTCATATACCTGCCAGTCTGCTTGTTAGATGCCGGTGAAAGCATTCATGTAGTCTAGCAGACTGGATCGGTTCTGAGAATACTTAAGCTAAGAGCTCCTTAGTTGTTTTTACTCTTACAGCTTATAGTTTATCTCTGAGACCTTAGGTGTTCCTACTGTGTGTGAGTGTTGTATGTAAGACTTTATTTACTTTATTTCTTGTCTTTTTTGTATGTCTTTCTGTTCATTAACCGTTACCTGTTCATTCCCTTTGGTGGTAATCAGGGTCCTTCTTAGGACTAGATTACAGTTGGCAGGGATTGATAGGAGACAGGGTTTACGCTGGTGGCCTGGACCTCTGTACCTTTAACAGTACCTCCAGGTAGAGGGATTAGTTAGGACCCCAGTTTAGGGTCAGCATAGACCCCGGTCACCCTCTAGCCGGAGACAGCGTATAATGGATTCCGTATTGACCCACTGGACATTCTGTCAGGTAATTCTATGTTATCATATATCTATGCGCATGTTATATAGTATGTTGCCCTTTTGATATAGATTACTGACATCACATATATATATATCTGTTATACAGCGTGACACCTGCTGTGTCTCCTGTTTCTGTGTCTGCAAACTGTGTGACTATTTCTGCCAACTTGTATGAAGTAATACAGGACTTTTCTATATCAAACCTGTGACTCCTGTGTTTTCATCGCACCCAAGCACAAGACGCTATATGAACTGTACTACATACATTACAGCGGAGAAGTATGCGTGGAATAGTGTTGCCTTGTGAACCTGCTTCTGAATCCATGCAGTGTGATAGAGTGGTGTCTGGGGCACAGCGTCATGAGTTTCGAAAGCGCAATGGGTTATGTTTCTACTGTGGTGATGCCTCTCATGCTATTTCAGTCTGCCCTAAGCGGGAGGACGTTTTGCACGCTCAGTTGTCTTGGGTAGTGTTCAGACTAAGTTTTTACTAACTGTCACTCTGATATGCTCTCTGTCCTCATTTTCTGCTCAGGCTTTCGTTGATTCTGGAGCAGCTATTAACCTGATGGATTATGATTTGCTAAACGTTGTGGGTTTCCCTTGATACCCCTACAGAAGTCTATTCCCCTTCTGGGGATCGATTCTACCCCTTTGGCTGAGAATAAACCTCAGTTCTCTACTCAGGTTATAATGAGGGTGGAACCTGATCATCAAGAGTGCTGTAAATTTTTGGTTCTGTATAATCTGCATGATATTATCGTACTGGGTTTCCCTTGGTTACAGTCTCATAATCCTGTTTTGGATTGGAAATCTGTGTCTGTAACCAGTTGGGGCTGCCAATGTGTTAATACCAACACTCCTGTTTTTTCTGCCTCCCCCCAGGCTCAGGATGTTCCTGACTTTTTGATTGATTTTTCTGATGTGTTTAGCGAAAGTAAATCTGTATCCTTGCCTCCCCATAGGAGCTATGACTGCGCTATTGAATTAGTGCCTGGTAGTAAATTCCCTAAAGGTCGCCTTTTTAACTTGTCTGTACCTGAACACGATGCTATGCGATCTTATATCAAGGAATCATTGGAGAAGGGTCATATCAGACCATCCTCTTCACCCTTGGGCGCCGGTTTTTTCTTTGTGGCCAAAAAGGATGGTTCATTGAGGCCGTTTATTGATTATCGTCTCTTGAATAAGATCACTGTGAAGTATCAATATCCATTACCCTTGATTTCTGACCTGTTTTCCAGGGTGAAAAGTGCTAGTTGGTTTACCAAGCTTGACCTCAGGGGGGCGTAAAACCTTATTCGCATTAAGCACGGGGATGAATGGAAGACGGCGTTTAATACCCAGAGGGGCATTTTGAGTACCTAGTGATGCCCTTTGGGCTCACTAATGCTCCTTCTGTCTTCCAGTCCTTCATGAATGACATTTTCAGGGATTTTGTGGATAAATTTCTGATTGTTTATTTTGATGATATCTTGATTTTTTCCAATGACTGGGACTCTCATGTGAAACATGTTCGAACTGTATTCCAGATTTTGAGAGAGAATGCTCTGTATGTGAAGGGATCAAAGTGTCTTTTTGGCGTACAGAGGATCTCATTTCTGGGATTCATTTTGTCCCCATCTGTTATTGAAATGGACCCGGTCAAGGTTCAGGCCATCTGTGATTGGGTCCAACCTACTTCATTAACCCCTCTCTGACATTAGACGTACTATCCCGTCCATAAAACCCGTGCCATTCTGACCATGGACGGGATAGTACGTCATAGGCGATTAGCTGCGCTCCCTCCGGGAGCGCAGCTAATCGCCGCCGGGTGTCAGCTGATTATCACAGCTGACACCCATGACTGTGTGTCAGGAGCGGTCACGGACCGCTCCCGGCACATTAACCCCTTGCACACCGCGATCAAACATGATCGCGGTGTACTGGGGGCACAGGGGAGGATCGCGCAGGGTGGGGGCTCCCTGCGCGCCCCCCTGAGACCCTCAGACCAGCGCGATGTGATCGCGCTGCTCTGAGGGCTTCCTCACTCCCAGGACCCGGATCCAAGATGGCGCTGGGGTCCTGGAGGGAGGCGGCTTCCTCAGTGCCTGCCGAGAGCAGGCATGAGGAAGCGTCCTGCACTGCCTGTCACATCGCTGGTGTGACAGAGTGCTGTGCACACTGTCACACCAGCGATCTGATGAAATACAGTGATGTCCCACCCTGGGACAAAGTAAAAAAGTAAAAAAAAGTAAAAATAAACATGTGTAAAAAAAAATCCAAAATAAAAAAAAAAAAAAAAAAAATATTCCCCAATAAATTCATTACTTATTGTAAATAAAAAAAATAAAACAATAAAAGTACACATATATGGTATCGCCGCGTCCGTAACGACCCCCCCTATAAAAATGTCCCACTAGTTAACCCCTTTTGTGAACCCCTTAAAAAATAAAAAATAAAAACGAAGCAAAAAATCAGTGCTTTATCATCATACCGCTGAACAAAAAGTGGAATAACACGCGATCAAAAAGACCGATATAAATAAACATGGTACCGCTGAAAACGTCATCTTGTCCCGCAAAAAACGAGCCATCACACAGCATCATCAGCAAAAAAATAAAAAAGTTATAGCTCGCAGAATAAAGCGATGCAAAAATAATTATTTTTTATATATAAATTGTTTTTATTCTATAAAAGCGCCAAAACATAAAAAAATTATATAAATGAGGTATCGCCATAATCGTACTGACCCGAAGAATAAAACTGCTTTATCGATTTTACCACACGCGGAACAATAAAAACGCCTCACCCAAAAGAAATTCATGAATTGCTGATTTTTGTTCATTCTAACCTCCCAAAAATCGAAATAAAAAGCGATCAAAAAATGTCACGTGCTCAAAAATGGTACCAATAAAAGCGTCACCTCGTCCCGCAAAAATTAAGACCTCACATGACATTGTGGGCCAAAATATGAAAAAATTATAGCTCTCAAAATGTGGCGATGCAAAAAACTACTTTTTGCAATAAAAAGCGTCTTTTAGCGTGACATCTGCCAATCATAAAAACCGCTATAAATAATAAATCAAACCCCCCTTTATCACCCCCTTAGTTAGGGAAAAATAATAAAATAAAAAAAATGTATTTATTTCCATTTTCCCATTAGGGTTAGGGTTAGGGTTTCGGCTAAAGTTAGGTTAGGGATGGCGCTAAAGTTAGGATTAGGGTTAGAGTTTGGATTAGGGTTAGGGTTGGGATTAGGGTTGGGACTAGGGTTAGGGGTGTGTTGGGGTTAGGGTTGGAGTTAGAATTGGGGGGTTTCCGCTGTTTAGGCACATCAGGGGCTCTCCAAATGTGACATGGCGTCTGATCTCCATTCCAGCCAATTCTGCTTTGAAAAAGTCAAACGGTGTTCCTTCATTTCTGAGCTCTGCCATGCGTCCAAACAGTAGTTTATTCCCCACATATGGGGTATCAGCGTACTCTGGACCCCAAGAGTTATTGTGAAATTTGTCCTATTTCTTCTGTTACCCTTGGGAAAATAAAAAACTGGGGGCGAAAATATTATTTTTGTAAAAAAAATAAGATTTTTTTGTTTTTACGGCTGTACATTATAAACTTCTGTGAAGCACTTGGGGCTTCATAGCGCTCACCACACATCTAAATAAGTTCCTTGTGGGGTCTATTTTCCAAAATGGGGTCACTTGTTGGGGATTTCCACTGTTTAGGCGCATCAGGGGCTCTCCAAATGCGACATGACGCCCCCAGACCATTCCATCAAAGTCTGCAATCCAAAACGTCACTACTTCCCTTTCCGAGCCCTGACATGCGCCCATACAGTAGTTTTCTCCCACATATTGGGTATCAGCGTACTCAGGACAAATTGGACAACAACTTTTGGGGTCCAATTTCTCCTGTTACCCTTGTGAAAATAAAATATTGGGGGCGAAAAAATCATTTTTGTAAAAAAAAAAAGGATTTTTTATTTTTACGGCTGTGCGTTATAAACTTCTGTGAAGCACTTCGGGTTCAAAGTGCTCACCACACATCTAGGTAAGTTCCTTGTGGGGTCTATTTTCCAAAATGGGGTCACTTGTGGGGGGTTTCCACTGTTTAGGCGCATCAGGGGCTCTCCAAATGCGACATGACGCCCCCAGACCATTCCATCAAAGTCTGCAATCCAAAACGTCACTACTTCCCTTTCCGAGCCCTGACATGCGCCCATACAGTAGTTTTCTCCCACATATTTGGTATCCGCGTACTCAGGACAAATTGGACAACAACTTTTGGGGTCCAATTTCTCCTGTTACCCTTGTGAAAATAAAATATTGGGGGCGAAAAAATCATTTTTGTAAAAAAAAAAAGGATTTTTTATTTTTACGGCTGTGCGTTATAAACTTCTGTGAAGCACTTCGGGGTTCAAAGTGCTCACCACACATCTAGGTAAGTTCCTTGTGGGGTCTATTTTCCAAAATGGGGTCACTTGTGGGGGGTTTCCACTGTTTAGGCGTATCAGGGGCTCTCCAAATGCGACATGACGCCCCCAGACCATTCCATCAAAGTCTGCAATCCAAAACGTCACTACTTCCCTTCCGAGCCCTGACGTGCACCCATACAGTAGTTTTCTCCTACATATTGGGTATCAGCGTACTCAGGACAAATTGGACAACAACTTTTGGGTTCCAGTTTCTTCTGTTACCCTTGTGAAAATAAAATATTGGGGGCGAAAAAATCATTTTTGTAAAAAAAAAAAGGATTTTTTATTTTAAGGCTGTACGTTATAAACTTTAGTGAAACACCTGGGGTTCAAAGTTCTCACCACACATCTAGATAAGTTCCTTGAGGGGTCTAGTTTCCAAAATGGTGTCATTTGTGGGGGGTTTCCACTGTTTAGGCGATCAGGAGCTCTCCAAACACGACATGGCGTCCAGCCAATTCTGCGTTGAAAAAGTGAGACGGCGCTCCTTCCCTTCCAAACTCTGCCATGCACCCAAACAGTGGTATACCCCCACATATGGGGTATCAGTGTACTCAGGACAAATTGCACAATAACTTTTGGAGTCTTGTTACCCTTGGAAAAATAAAAATTCGGGTGAAAAGATCATTTTTGTGGAAAAAATATGATTTTTAAATTTTACGGCTCTACGTTATAAACTTGTGTGAAGCACTTGAGGGTTCAAATTGCTCACCAAAGATCTAGATAAGTTCCTTAGGGGGTCTAGTTTCCCAAATGGGGTCATTTGTGGGGGTTTCCACTGTTTAGGCACATCAGGGGCTCTCCAAATGCAACATGGCATCCAATCTCAATTCCAGCCAATTTTGGTTGGAAAAAGTCAAATGGTGCTCCTTCCCTTCCGAGCTCTGCCGTGCGCCCAAACAGTGGTTCCCCCCCACATATGGGGCATCAGCGTACTCAGGACAAATTGGACAACAACTTATGTGGTCCAATTTCTCCTGATACCCTTGGGAAAATAAAAAATTAGTGACTAAAAGATAATTTTTGTGGGAAAAAAATAGGATTTTTTATTTTCATGCCCGGGCATTATAAACTTGTTTGAAGCACTTGGGGGTTCAAAGTGCTCACCAAAGATCTAGATAAGTTCCTTAGGGGGTCTAGTTTCCAAAATGGGGTCACTTGTGGGGGATTTCCACTGTTTAGGCTCATCTGGGGCACTGCAAACGGAACATGACCCCCATCAACGTCTGCATTCCAAAACGTTACTACTTCCTTTCCAAGCCCTGCCGTGCGCCCAAACAGTTTTCCACCCCCACATATGGGGTATCAGCGTACTCAGGACAAATTGGACAACAACTTTTGGGGTCCAATTTCCTTGGGAAAATTCAAAAATTTAGGACTAAAAAATCATTTTTGTGGAATTTTTTTTTTTTTTTTTCACACCCAGGCATTATAAACTTTTGTGAAACACTTGGGGGTTCAAAGTGCTCACAACAGATCTAGATAAGTACCTTAGGGGGTCTAGTTTCCAAAATGGTGTCACTTGTGGGGGGTTTCCACTGTTTAGGCGCATCAGAGGTTCTCCAAGCGCGACATGGCGTCCAATCTCAACTCCAGCCAATTTTAGTTTGAAAAAGTCAAACGGCGCTACTTCCCTTACGAGCTCTGCCGTGTGCCCAAACAGTGGTTTTCCCCCACATATGGGGTATTGGCGTACTCAGGAAAAATTGCATAACAACCTTATCTGCCCATTTTCTCCTTTTACCCTTGTGAAAATATAAAAAAAGTTTGTAAAAGATCATTTTTGTGGCTAAAAAGTTAAATGTTCATTTTTTCCTTCCACGTTGCTTTAGTTCCTGTGAAGCACCTGAAGGGTTAATAATCTTCTTGAATGTGGTTTTGAGTACCTTGAGGGGTGCAGTTTTTAGAATGGTGTCACCTTTGGGTATTTTCTGCCATATAGACCCCTCAAAGTGACTTCAAATATGAGGTGGTCCCTAAAAAAAATGGCTTTGTAAATTTTGTTGTAAAAATGAGAAATCGCTGGTCAACTTTTAACCCTTATAACTTCCTAACAAAAAAAATTTTGATTCCAAAATTGTGCTGATGTAAAGTAGACATGTGGGAAATGTTATTTCTTAACTATTTTGTGTTACATATTTCTCTGTTTTAAGGGAATAAAAATTCAAAGTTTGAAAATTGCTAAATTTTCAAAATTTTCGCCATATTTGCGTTTTTTCAAAAATAAACGCAAGTTATATGGAAGAAATTTTACCACTAACATGAAGTACAATATGTCACGAGAAAACAGTCTCAGAATCGCGAAGATCCGTTGAAGCGTTCCAGAGTTATAACCTCATAAAGAGACAGTGGTCAGAATTGTAAAAATTGGCCCGGTCATTAACGTGCAAACCACCCTTGGGGGTGAAGGGGTTAAAGGCTCTTCAAAGATTTTTGGGTTTTGCAAATTTTATCGTAAATTTATTGGTAATTTCTTGGTTATTGTTAAACCATTAACTGATTTGACCAAAAAGGGTTCTGATGTGGTGAATTGGCCTCCTGAGGCAGTCTCTGCATTTCAGGAACTTAAGCAGAGATTCACTTCTGCTCCTGTTCTACGGCAGCCTGATGTTTCTCTGCCATTTCAGGTGGAGGTTGATGCCTCTGAAATTGGGGCAGGTGCCGTTTTGTCCCAAAAAGATCCAGAGACCTCTAAAAGTAACCCTTGTGCCTTTTTCTCTCGAAAATTTTCTCCTACTGAACGTAATTATGACGTGGGTAATCGGGAGTTATTGGCCATGAAGTGGGCTTTTGAAGAATGGAGACATTGGCTGGAGGGAGCCAAACATCGGGTGGTGGTCCTTACGGACCATAAGAATCTGGTTTATCTGGAATCTGCCAAGCGACTCAATCCTAGACAGGCCAGGTGGGCCTTGTTTTTCACACGTTTTAATTTTGTGGTTTCCTTTCTTCCTGGCACTAAGAATGTTAAGGCGGATGCTCTCTCGAGGAGTTTCCTTGCGGACTCTCCTGAGTTATCTGATCCTTCTGTTATTTTGAAAGAGGGTGTAGTTCTTTCCGCCATCTCACCCAATTTGAGACTTGCTCTGGAGGGGTGTCAGGAGGATAGGCCCGAGCGCTGCCCTGTTGGAAAATTGTTTGTCCCGGACCAGTGGAAAAAGAGTTTATTAGTAGTATCTCCAAACGTTTCGGTCCGAAAAGACCTTCATCAGTGACTACTTATTTTTATATAGAAGATTGTCTCCTAAAAAGGGGAGAGGTGCGTGCCCCAAGGAAAGTGTGCTGCTTAAAGACAAACGTAGCTTATAAGAATGCTCAGTAGAAATATCCAGTGACTAAGCTTGCGGTATCCACCGCTATGTAGACTGGAGCTCTGCCAGGACGCTGTCTGAGCCTGCTGATTTGATTTCCATGAGTATGTTTCCGCCCCACATACTCATGGAAATCAAATCAGCAGGCTCAGACAGCGTCCTGGCAGAGCTCCAGTCTACATAGCGGTGGATACCGCAAGCTTAGTCACTGGATATTTCTACTGAGCATTCTTATAAGCTACGTTTGTCTTTAAGCAGCACACTTTCCTTGGGGCACGCACCTCTCCCCTTTTTAGGAGACAATCTTCTATATAAAAATAAGTAGTCACTGATGAAGATCTTTTCTGACCGAAACGTTTGGAGATACTACTAATAAACCTTTTAAGTTGAGTGCTTAAGCCTTTTTTCATTATTAGTACCCGGTGTGGGAACCTAGACTTTAAAGCACCAGTTTCATTCAGGTTGTGCTCACGGTTTTCTTTCACAGTGGAAAAAGAGTGTGATGTCTGAGATTCATTGTTCCTTGTTGGCTGGGCATCCCGGAATTTTTGGTACCAGAGACTTGGTTAGTCGGTCCTTTTGGTGGCCTACCTTGTCTCGTGATGTCAGGGAATTTGTGCAGTCCTGCGGGACTTGCTCTCGCTCCAAGCCTTGCTCTCGCTCTGGTGGTTTGTTGATGCCATTGCCTGTGCCCAAGAGACCATGGACCCATATCTCTATGGATTTCATTTCCGACCTTCCTGTTTCTCAGAGAATGACCGCCATCTGGGTGATTTGTGATAGGTTTTCCAAGATGATACATCTTGTGCCATTGCCTAAGTTGCCTTCCTCCTCCGAATTGGTGCCTTTGTTCCTTCAGCACGTGGTTCGTTTACACGGCATTCCTGAGAACATTGTGTCTGACAGAGGAGTCCAGTTTGTTTCCAGATTTTGGAGGACCTTTTGTTCTAAACTTGGTGTTCAATTGTCTTTCTCCTCGGCGTTTCATCCTCAGACCAATGGTCAAACTGAGAGAACAAACCAGACATTGGAGACTTATCTAAGATGGTTTGTGTCTGCTGATCAGGATGACTGGGTTTCTTTTTTGCCTTTGGCTGAGTTTGCTCTTAATAATAGGGCTAGCTCTGCCACTTTGATGTCTCCATTTTTCTGTAATTCTGGGTTTCACCCTCGATTTTCTTCGGGACAGACGGAGGCTTCTGTCTGTCCGGGTGTTGACTCTGTTGTGGAGCGTATGCAACAGATTTGGGACCAGGTAGTGGAGAGGTTGTCCCTCTCTCAAGAGAGGGCCCAGCGGTTTGCTAACCGGCATAGGACTGATGGTCCTCGGTTTAAAGTAGGGGACTTGGTCTGGTTGTCCTCAAAAAATATTCCTATGAGAGTAGCATCTCCTAAATTTAAGCCTAGGTTCATTGGACCTTATAAGATCATGGAGATTCTTAATCCTGTTTCTTTTCGTTTGCTTCTTCCAGGGACATTTAAGATCCATAACGTGTTCCACAAGTCCTTGTTGAAGAGGTTTGTTGAGCCAGTGGTTCCTGCTGCTGTGCCTCCTGACCCTGTTTTGGTTGAGGGCAATCTGGAGTATGTGGTTGAGAAAATATTAGATTCTCGTTTTTCTAGACGGAAACTCCAGTATTTGGTTAAGTGGAGAGGTTATGGTCAGGAAGACAATTCTTGGGTGTTTGCTTCGGACATCCATGCTAGGAGACTCATCCGTGCGTATCATAGAACTCATCCTGACCGACCTGGTTGCTCAAATGAGGGTTCGGTGACCCCTCCTCAAGGGGGAGGTACTGTTGTGAATGGGCTTGAGATGAGTTCTGAGCAGAGGCTCCCTCTGGTGGTTACAAGCGGTACTGGTCTGTTCAGTGAAGATTGTGAGGACTGGGAATCAGGTGTTACTGACTGGTCTTATATAAGGGAGTCACCTTCCCATCAGGGTTGCCGGTGATCAATTGTTCTGGTCTGAATCCTTGATTCCAGTTTCCCTTGTAGCCTGCTGTGTCGTGTCTGCATCTCCTTCTAACAGATAAGACATTTTCTTCTTTTTGTTTCTGTGCTTGATTTTTGCATTTTGTCCTGCACTTCTGTGGGGGCCTTCTGGGTCCCCTCAGGAGGCTTTTGCCCTCTCAGTTTAGTTCAGCCACTGATGTTTGTACTTTTTCCAGTCTTTTCAGTGGCTGCTGTTTTGATTTTGTTACACCAGAGAGCTAATTTAGGTGGTAGAGGTCGTGTGATCTCAGGTGTTTTTGAAATTAGTAGAGTTGGTGCTTTCAGGTTTTTTTTGGGATTGCAGTAAGTACCCTTCCTATCCTTTTCTATTTAGTTAGTTTGGGCCCCAACGTTTGCTCATACTATTTTCTGTCTGTGTCAGTATTTCGTCTTGTCTAATCGCCATTACATGTTTGGGGGCTTGCTATTATCTTTGGGGTTCTGCTCCGGGGCAGATAGCTTTCCTATTTCTATCTTTAGGTGTAGTTAGTTTCTCAGGCTGTGACGAGGCGTCTAGGACCAACGTAGGAACGCTCCACGGCTGCCTCTAGTTGTGGTGGTTAGTCAGGGTACTGCAATTACATAGATTCCAACTGCTCTGGTGTATTGCCTTTTTGCCTGCACTCCTCAGCTACCGAATCATAACAAATAAGGGGTTAAAGCCACCTTGCAATTTAAAGGTGACTTTAAGCCAGGTTAATAATTGAGAGCTGTCAATTAGACAACTATGAATTATTAATCCTATTGAAGTAAATTAAAAAAAAAAACACACACACACTTTAAGAATAAATAACTTTAATGAAATAAAAACACATTTTTTTTGACCATCTTTTATTTAACTCTTAATCCCTGCGAAGGCCTTTGATCTCCTATAATAAAGAAAAAATAATAAAACAACATTATTCTTACCTATCCGGCGATCTGTCAGGTCCCACGCTGTAATCCTTCACAAAGGGTTAACTAGCTTTCAGCCAAGCAGCACAGCTAATGCTTACCTCTGAGCTGAAAGCTCCTGAATGAATGAGCTTATCTCCGGCTGACAGGAGAGGATGTGATTAATGAATGAAGCTTAATTGATTGCTTCACACTTTCACTTCAGGTCAGGTCAGGGTGACCTGACCTGAAGTGAAAGTGGGAATAAATCAATTAAGTTCCACTCATTATTCACTTCCTCTCCTTTCGCTGGGAGAGGAACTGATTCATTCAGGGGTAACAGCTCAGCAGGCAGCATTAGCTGCCTGCTAGCTGTAACCTGTTAACCCTTTCTGATGGATTACAGCATGGGACCTGACTGTGCATCGGATAGGTAAGAATCATTTTGCTTTTTTATTTTATTTTTATTACAGGAAATGGTTTTAGCAGGAAAATAAAATATGGTCAAAAACTGTTTGATTATTTCATTAAACTTCTTTTTTATTAAAGTGTGTGTGTTTGATTTTTCTTTCATGCAATAGGATTAATAATTGATAGTTGTCTAATTGACAGCTCTCAATTATTAACCTGGCTTAAAGTCACCTTTCAATTGCAAGGTGGCTTTAACCCCTTATTAACCCATTCGCCACCGCTACAGGGCAATGGGAATAGACGGGCAAAGTGCCAGAAAGGGCTAATCTAATTAGAGATTTGCCTTTTCTGGGGTGTCTGGGGGCAGATGTTAGTAGCCAGGGGGGCACAAAAAAAGTGTACCCTCCCTAGGCTATTATTATCTGCCCCCACTCGCTTGCTTTGTCTGTCTGGTGGAGAAAATACAGCGGGAGCCCACACATTTTTTTCCAACGAATTTACACCTTTAATTAACCCCTACATGTCTGAAATTTTGCACACATACACTTATGTAATTGTAAGTTAAAACCATATATCAAAATACATGAAATGACATGGTTAACTGTGTGTAAACAATGTATCATTTCATGTCTTCTTCTGTGATTTCACAAAAGCCGGCAATTGAATTAGCGGCTATTACAGTATGTAGAAGTGTATGAACTATAAATATATATATATATATATATGTGTCACAATGACATGTGTGTGTATATATATATATATATATATATATATATATATATATATATATGTATTCTATGTGTATGTATCTAGTGTTTTGTGAGCTGTCATTGTGATTTTACAGTAGCCGGGGATGAATTGTCGGCTTTTCAAAGGAGACTGGTGCGTATAAATCGGACAGCACTCGCATGGTGCGAGTGCTGTGCGATGATTTCTCACACCCATTGACTTGCATTGGCGATTATCATGCCAAAATCGCATCAAATCGCAGCATGCTGCGATTTTTTTCTCACACCAATTTCGGCTGAGAAAAAAATCGCAAATGAGATGTCACCTATTGAATAACATTGGTCAGATTTGAATCCAATTTTTTTTCGGCAGGAATATCATCCGTTTTCGGCGCAAGTGAGTATGAGCCCTAAGGCTGATCCAACTTCAGTGTAAATGCCTCAAGACAAGGAAATGATGCTCTGTAGTGTGTGTGGCCTCCATGTGTCTGCGTGACCTCTCTACAATGTCTGGGCATGCTGCTGATGAGGCAGCTGATCTTCTCCTGAGGGATCTTCTCCCAGTCCTGCATTAAAGCATTAGGCCAGAGTCACACTAGCGAGAAATACGGATGAGTGCTATGCGCAAAAAGAACTCTTTGCACTCGGCCCAATGTTATTCTATGGGGCAGTTCCCATCAGCCGATTTTTTTCTCGGCCATATTATACGGGCTGAGAAAATCATAGCATGCTGCGATTGTCATCGTATTACGCCCGTAAAATGCCAATTCAAGTCTATGGGGGCGAGAAAAATATGGATTACACAGAGAACCAGGTGTGACTTGCGAGAAATACACACCGGTGTCCTTTAGAAAAGCCGGCAATTCAGTGAAGTATATTGTACCTCAGAGAGGGAAAGCCAGTGACTGAGGACAGATATTAATAGCCTAGAGAGGGACCATGGTTTTTGGGCCCTCCTGGCTACAAACATCTGGCCCCAGCCACCCCAGAAAAGGCGCATCTATAAGATGCGCTTTTTCTGGCACTTAGCCTCTCTGTTCCCATTGCCTTTAGCATTGGCTCATGAGTTAATAAGGGGTTAATATCACCTTGCTATTGAAAGGTGACATTAATTCGGTTAATAATGGAGAGGTGTCAATAAGACAACTATCCATTAATATTCCTATACATCCTAAACATCGTAATTTGGCCGGTAGTAAAGTATGAACGCGAAGTCTTCCGGCAGTTACGTGATCAACAGGTATATACCAAATTAAGCCATAATCCCATGGCTTCCTTCTCAGCACAGCTCCATGGGATATTGATGAGAGCCTTTAACTTAGGGGTCATAAATAAAAAAACTTTTGAGGGACTTGCGGTGACTTTTCCGAAGATACCTACATTTTATTTGCTTCCAAAGGTACACAAGGACGCCGTCAACCCTCCGGGACGCCCGATTGTGTCGGGAATGGATGGCCTTTGTAAATTTGTCGACTTTTATTTAAAGGCGATAGTAGAAACCTTACCGTCATATGTAAAGGACACGACGGATGTCCTTAGGAGGGTTGACGGCGTCTTTGTGGAAGCTGGAACCCTATTGGTTACAGCGGATGTGGAAGCACTTTACACGTGCATTAACCATGATGATGGCCTGCGTGCAGTCCGGCATTTCCTCGAGGCCTCCGACCTGGACGGCTCCCTCTGTGACCTTATTTTGGAACTGTTGCACTTTGCCCTAACGCATAATTTTTTTACTTTTAGAGATCATTTTTATCATCAGAAGCGCGGCGCAGCCATGGGTGAGGCCTGCGCGCCCGCCTACGCTAACCTCTTTCTAGGTTACTGGGAGAGGTTGATTTTTGGCGAGGCGGGGGCGGAGGCCGCTGACCATGTGCTGTGCTGGTTGCGCTATATTGATGATGTTTTGTTACTTTGGCGCGGGACTGTGCAACAGTTGGATGAATTCATGGCTGTTCTGAATAATAACACATTCAACATCAGACTTACGTATAAATATGATCTTAAGTAGATTGATTTCTTGGACGTCAGTCTGGAAGTAGACAATGATATGTCCATCCAGACGGACGTCTTTCGAAAGGCGACTTCGGTAAATGCGTTGTTACACGCTAAGTCTGCACACAGCCATGCCACGTTGGGGGCCGTCCCAGTTGGACAGTTCTTGAAGATGCGCCGAATTTGCTCATCAGGCCATAAATTTGAGACCCAAGCGAATGATCTTAGATTAAGGTTCAAACAACGCGGATATAGTCAGCGCAGCATTAAGAAAGGCTATAATCGAGCTAAGTCAACCCCTCGTGATCATTTGTTGTATCACACAGCCCCTAAGAATAAGGAAGATACTAAAATAAGATTTATTTCCGTCTTTAACCATGAGTGGGAGAGTATGAGAGAGATCCTTGCCAGGCACTGGTCCGTATTAAAAACGGAGCCCGCCTTGGAGTTCATCCTTACTGATCGACCCCTTATGACCCCAAGGAGGTCTAGAAATTTAAAAGACATGCTTGTCCAAAGTCATTATATCGCACCAACTAAAAGCCTATTTGGCAGTAGTAAGCCGAAGAAGGGATGTTTCAGCTGCGGCCATTGCATGGCATGCGCTAATGTTCTCCGAAGTTTTTCCTTTCAATCTAGCGATGGCAAAAGAGACTATGACATCAGAGAATATATCTCTTGTGGCACTAGTAATGTCATCTATTATGCCACCTGCAGTTGCCCCTTAATTTATGTGGGTTTGATAACACGTGAACTCAGAGTGCGAGTTCGAGAACACGTGCGTGACATCCGCGCCGCAAGCAAAACTGAGGACGTTGCTAGCCTCAAAACTATTCCTAGACATTTTAGGGCGGAACATAACTGTGACTTTTGGATAAGGGGCATCGATGTTGTTCATTTGGGTGTCAGGGGTGGCAACATTAAAAAATTATTAGCTCAACGTGAACTTAAATGGATTGTTACTTTGGGTACAGTTAAGCCAGCGGGTCTCAATGAGGCTCTAAATTTTGCCCCCTTTTTGTGATGCCTTTGTGTCTATTTTCTCCCCCTCTCCCTTTTTGCCGTTGTTCTCCCTTCTTTTCTTTTTCTTTTCCCTTTTCCTTTTCTTTCCCTCCTTTGCATGAGTTTTTTTTTTTTGTGTGTGTTATTTTAGTATTTGGGTTTAATTCATTTTTTATTATTTTTTTCATGTAGTTTTTAATTCACTTTGCTCTGAGGACTTTTCAGATGTTTATCCATTATATACCCGGTGTGTTCATGCTATCCCATTCGTAACAACAGTCATGGATATGGGGCGTTATGTGGACAAAAGAAATGGAAATACAAAGGTCCTACATCTTGTCTATGTTATTCCATCTGTAACAACAGTCATGGATATGGGACGTTATATGGATAAAAGAAATCGAAATACAGAGGTCCTACGTCTTGAGAATGACTTCGATGGAACAACCCCATTCATCCCTGTTTTGTGCAAATGATGTTTGATTATATTGTATAACTATGTACCGCTGTGTGCGCATGCGCGCGATCGGTCGCGGTGGCCGTCCCCCGTCATCCGGCGACACTCTGCTGGTTCACAGCTGGGGCTCTGTTTGAGCCGTTGCTGTGTTATGGGCTGGCATGTCCGGGTCACGTGGGTCGGGGCGTCACCATGCGCGCATGCGCCGTTTCTCAGCGAGTCCTGGATCTAATATCTGGCGGTCATGTGACTGTAACTATGGATACTTAAAGGTCCTCAGAGAGGGCTTCACACACTTCCCCTTGAGAAAGCGAAAGCGTACAGCAGCGAAACGCGCATCGGGGTGTCCTGGGATGGCAATTGGCACTTGGTGAGAACTTCTCCATTATCCCTATCTTTCCTCATTTGAGCTTTACGGTATATATAGTGGGGATGTGGTCTTGTTATGTCAGCAATTATTACGCTCTTTTGAGACCAATTATTGTTCATTTATTTGATGAGTATTATTTGATGTTTTGCTGAAGTTCTCCCATGTTTACCTATATATAATATATACTGGCATTTTCATGTTTTTTGTGGTATACGTGCCATATTGCCACCTTGTTTGGTGTCCTTTGTAAAACACACATTTTGTGTACTTTTATCGTGTTAGTCTTTAATAATTGTCATTTTGAATAAACTTTTTCACGATTTTTTCAAAAAAACTCCTGTTTGTTCTCCTATATTTGATCAATTTATCTATGGAGTTATCAGTAGCTATCAAGTGAACCGAGTTCACTGCTACTTCATTTGAATCTGGTTATGCGTTTCCTAATATTCCTATAGTAGTAAAGGGTTAACAAAGACACACATACATTAATTAAAAATTATTTTGATGAAATAATTACACAAAGATTTTGACCAAATTTATTATGCTGCCAATCCAACTGAATCCCTTGTTCACCTGTAACCAAAAAAAACAACAATATCCATACCTCTCCGCCATTCAGTCAGGTCCTCCGCTGCAATCCTTCACAAGGGGTTAACTAGTTTACAACAGGGACCGGTGCTAATGCTATCGGCCCGGCTGTAAACCACTGCAGAATGAATGAAATCATGTCTGCGCAGGCTTCCCGCCTGACCGGAGAAGGACTGATTAGCGTGGGAAAGTTTTGGAACTTTTTCCCACACTGTCAGTTCACCGTGGGTCAGGCAGGGAGTCTGCGCAGCCTCACTAACGTCAGCGGTAGTCACTGTCAATGTTGAATCTGCCATCTTGGTGTTGTCTATAAATGCCAATCGCCCTGCACGGTGTTGGGCTGTAAGAGCGATGGACGTCGTGCCATCATACCACCCTGATGGAGTCTGGTTCTGACAGTTTGAACAGACACATGGATGTTAATGGCTTACTGGAGGTAATTTTGCAGGGCTCTGACACTGCTACTCCTGTTCCTCCTCTGCTCCATATTCTGGACACTGTGATGACAAACACAGCTACCCTTCATGCCACACCTCGCATTGATGTGCAATCCTTGATGAGCTGCACTACCTAAGCAATTTCTGTGGGTTGCACAGTAGACACCTCCTCATGCTATTGTACAGTACGTCTAGGAGTGAGAGCAATGACAAAATGCAAACGCAACCAAAACCACAGCCAAAAAGGATGAGATCAGAGAAATGGGTCTGTGGTCAACACCTGCAGAACCACTCTCTTACAGGGGTTGTCTTGCTAATTGCCTGTCATTTCTAACTGTTATCAGTTCCATTTGTACAACAGCAGGGAAATTGATTCACAATCGGTGTTGCTTCATAACTGGACAGGTTGATTTCACAGAAGTGTGATTGTCTTGGAGTAACATTGTGTTGTTTAAGTGTTCCCTTTATTTTTTTGTGCAGTGTACTTAGCACCAGGTATCAGTGGCCAGGAATATTGTTTTTGCATTTTAATCCTGATTATTTTATTCCAAAGCAATCCAAAGCACATTTTTTTTCCATTTGCTTGTTGGCACTGCAGATTACAGACAGAACCTTTCTAAAATAGTGTGAAAATCCAGCTATTTTAAATGGGGGTTTGGCCGTCACAGCGATCACATCTGAGAGCGTTGAAAATTCTGTCATTTCTGGGCTATTGTAAAAATTTTTGGGAGTGTGTGATACAATTTATTGACACCAGTTTGCTGAAAAAAAAATTTTGTTACCTACAGGGCAGATATTTTACACTGGGTTTTGTCTGCCACAAAGGTCACATATCATTGAACTCAAAATTGTGCAATTTCAGGACTCCATTGCATTTTGTTTTCTGTGTCGTAGCCTAGTTATTGACACCCATTTGCTGGAAAAAAAATTACAGCCTAGATATTTGAAAGTGGGGTATCTCCGTCACAGGCCTCACATCTCAGTGAGTTCAATATTGTGCCATTTCAGGCCACCATTACATTTTGTTTTCTTTGTCTTTGCCTAGTTATTGACACCAGTTTGCTGTAAAAAAAAACCCATAAAAATTCAGGCCAGATATTTGAAAATGGGGTATCTCTGTCACAGGCCTCACATACAGTTAGGTCCATAAATATTTGGACAGAGACAACATTTATCTAATTTTGGTTCTAGACATTACCACAATGAATTTGAAACAAAACAAATCAGATGCAGTTGAAGTTCAGACTTTCAGCTTTCATTTGAGGGTATCCACATTAAAATTGGATGAAGGGTTTAGGAGTTTCAGCTCCTTAACATGTGCCACCCTGTTTTTAAAGGGACCAAAAGTAATTGGACAATTGACTCCAAGGCTATTTCATGGACAGGTGTGGGCAATCCCTTCATTATATCATTCTCAATTAAGCAGATAAAAGGGCTGGTGTTGATTTGAGGTGTGGTGTTTGCATTTGGAAGGTTTAGCTGTGAAGGAAACATGCGGTCAAAGGAGCTCTCCATGCAGGTGAAACAAGCTATCCTTAAGCTGCAAAAAACAGAAAAAACACATCCGAGAAATTGCTACAACTTTAGGAGTGGCAAAATCTACAGTTTGGTACATTCTGAGAAAGAAAGAAAGCACTGGTGAACTCATCAATGCAAAAAGACCTGGGCGCCCACGGAAGACAACAGTGGTGGATGATCGCAGAATACTCTCCATGGTGAAGAGAAACCCCTTCACAACAGCCAACCAAGTGAACAACACTCTCCAGGAGGTAGGCGTATCAATATCCAAATCTACCATAAAGAGAAGACTGCATGAAATTAAATACAGAGGGTTCACTGCACGGTGCAAGCCACTCATAAGAATCAAGAATAAAAAGGCTAGGCTGGACTTTGCTAAAAAAACATCTAAAAAAGCCAGCACAGTTCTGGAAGAACATTCTTTGGACAGATGAAACCAAGATCAACCTCTACTAGAATGATGGAAAGAGAAAAGTATGGCGAAGGCGTGGTACAGCTCATGATCCAAAGCATACCACATCATCTGTAAAACATGGCGGAAGCAGTGTGATGGCTTGGGCATGCATGGCTGCCAGTGGCACTGGGTCACTAGTGTTTATTGATGATGTGACACAGGACAGAAACAGCCGAATGAATTCTGAGGTATTCAGAGCCATACTGTGTGCTCAGATCCAGCCAAATGCAGCCAAACTGATTGGTCGTCGTTTCATACTACAGATGGACAATGACCCAAAACATAAAGCCAAAGCAACCCAGGAGTTTATTAAAGCAAAGAAGTGGAATATTCTTGAATGGCCAAGTCAGTCACCTGATCTCAACCCAATTGAACATGCATTTCACTTGTTAAAGACTAAACTTCAGACAGAAAGGCCCACAAACAAACAACAACTGAAAACCACCGCGGTGAAGGCCTGGCAGAGCATCAAAAAGAAGGAAACACAGTGTCTGGTGATGTCCATGAGTTCAAGACTTCAGGCAGTCATTGCTAACAGAGGGTTTTCAACCAAGTACTAGAAATGAACATTTTATTTACAATTATTTAATCTGTCCAATTACTTTTGGTCCCTTTAAAAACAGGGTGCCACATGTTAAGGAGCTGAAACTCCTAAACCCTTCATCCAATTTTAATGTGGATACCCTCAAATGAAAGCTGAAAGTCTGAACTTCAACTGCATCTGATTTGTTTTGTTTCAAATTCATTGTGGTAATGTCTAGAACCAAAATTAGATAAATGTTGTCTCTGTCCAAATATTTATGGACCTAACTGTATCAGTGCGCTCAATATTGTGCCATTTCAGGCCTCCATTGCATTTTTTTGCTGTGTCTTTAGCTAGTTATTGACACCAGTTTGCTGTTTTAAAAAAACTAAACAAAAAAAATACAGGCCAGATATTTGAAAGTGGGGTATCTCCGTCACAGGCCTCACATCTCAGTGCGATCAATATTGTGCCATTTCAGGCCTCCATTGCATTTTTTTGCTGTGTGTTTGCCTAGTTATTGACACCAATTTGCTGTAAAAAAAACCCAAAAAATACAGGCCAGATATTTGAAAGTGGGGTATCTCCGTCACAGGCCTCACATCTCAGTGTGCTCAATATTGTGCCATTTCAGGCCTCCAGTGCATTTTTTTGCTGTGTCTTAGACAACTTATTGACACCCATTTGCTGCGAAAAAAAATTGCTACTTACAGTCCATATATTTTAAACTGTGGTTTTCCAGCACACAGAGCACATATAAGTTCTCTCCAAATTCAGCCATTTGTACTGAACGTGGAAAATATTGTACTCCATTTAAAATGGGCAAGGCGCATAGAAAGGGACGGGGAAGTGGACGTGATGGTGATGGTGCATGCAGAGGTCAAGGCCGAGGCCGTGGGCAAGCTGAAATTGTGCCACAACAAACACCCACATCTTATTGCCCGACCTTCCTGTCCCAATTACTAGGGGACCGCAGCTGCACACCACTATTGAACTCAGAGCAGTGTCAAAAGGCTGTTGGTTGGATAGCAGATAATGCTTCCAGTCACTTTGCAGAAACCACCACCTCCCTGTCTTCCACATGGTCAAGTCTGAGTAGCCGTGAGTCTGTCTGGACCGCATATTCCTCACCCTGATCCTCCTTCCTCCCACCATGCCGAGCACCCAGAGACAACTGATCCCACACTTGGACACTCCGAAGAGCTGTTCACTTTTCCATTTATATATTCTGGCCTCTCGCACAGTCCACTTGAATCGGGGCAAGAGGAGATCACATGTAGCGATGCCCAAATATTTGAGCAGCCACGATCATACGAAGGCTACAGTGTGAAAGTGTCAGAAGAGGTGGACAATGATGAGCCACAATTGCCAGAAAGTCAGCAGGAGGACCCGGGTGCGGAAGTGTAGGATGAGGTGGTGGATGATATAGTAACTGACCCAAGCTGGCAGGAGGACATGCAGAGCGATGACAGCAGCACACAGGGGGAAGGAGGCAAATCACCACAACAGGCAGGAAGGAGTGTGGTGGCCGCAGACAGAAGGCGGGCAAGCATTCCCCATAACACCAACACGATGGAAGTTGGCAGTACAACTGTTAGATCTTCCCGAGGTTGTTTTCTAAAGACTGCCGATAACCCCAAAAAGGCCATTTGCACCACTGCCATGCCAGCATCAGCAGGGGTAGCAAAACTACCAGCCTCATCACCACCAGCATGATCAGGCACATGGCAGCAAAGCACCCGACTTTGTGGGCGCTGTTGTGCGTGCAAGCCAATCCCCTGTCCACTGTGCAGGCGAAGGTGCCTCCTGCCCTGCACCTGTCATTGCACACACTCAAGCACCACCATCATCAAGCATGTCCACGTCCTTGTCCCAGCACAGCATTCAGTTGTCCATACCACAGTCCTTGGAACGCAAGCGCAAATATGCAACCAATGCCCCACAGGCAACTCTAATAAATTCACACATTTCTTTTCTGCTTGTGCTCGAAATGTTGCCTTTTAGGCTTGTGGAGACAGAAGCTATCCGTAACCTGATGGAGGCGTCCGCCCCTCGGTATTCGGTCCCCAGTCGCCACTATTTCTCCCTGTGTGCCGTTCCCGCATTGCACAAGCACGTGTCCCACAACATTAGCCGTGCCTTCAACATTGCAGTTACTGGGAAAGTCCACCTAACCACGGACACGTGGACAAGTGCTTGTGGGCAGGGATGATACATCTCGCTGATGGCACACTGGGTTAACATAGTGGAAGCCGAAACCCAGTTGGACCTTGGGATGGAACACGTCTTCCCAAGACCGAGGATTGCAGGCCCTAGGTCAATTAGGGTTGCCCCCACAGTCTACAGCTCCTGCACCTCCTCCATCTCTGAAATAACCACATCAGTCATAAGCTGGAGGCACTGCAGCACTGCCTCAGCCAAGAGGCAACAGGCTGTACTGAAGCTAATATGCTTAGGTAACAAACTGCACAATGCTTAAGGCTACTTTCACACATCAGTTTTTTTGAATCAGGCATAATCCGTCCTATGCCTGATAGGACGGATCCGGCGCTGATTTTAAAAAACTGATGCAACTGATCAGGTTTTTTGCCTGATCCGTCCTGACATTTTCAACCCGGAAATAGAAAATTTCCATGTTGAAAATGCAGTTATCAATGCCCGGACCGAGGAGGAGAGAGAGAGACCTTGGATTCCGTATCAGTTTTCTGACGGATTTGTCAAAAGACTGGTCCGGCGCCATAGGTTTGCATTGTTTCCGGCCGCCTGAAGTGCCGATTCAGGCACTATCAGGCAGCTCCGGAAAAAAAAAAAAACGTTGCAGCAAGCATCTTGTCCGGCCGCCGGAATGTACAATTTCAACGGATCCAGCCAAAAACGGATGCAACGCAGTGACATCAGGCACGTTCCGGCGCTAATGTAAGTCAATGCTAAAAAAACGCATCTGGTACCGGATCCGTTTTTTTAAAAACACGCCGGATCGCGCCTGAAGTGTGAAAGTAGCCTAAGTGTTGTGGACAGCACTGAAAGAGCAGGCAGATCTGTGACTGATACCTCTGAACCTACAGCCAGGCATGGTCGTGTGTGACAATGGCTGGAACCTGGTGGAGGCTTTGAAGGAAGGCAAGCTCACTCACATACCATGCCTGGCCCATGTGCCTAACCTCATTGTTTAACGGTTTCTCAAAAGCTACCCGGAGCTGCCAGATTTGCTTGTGAAAGTACGCAGCCTGTGTGCCCATTTTAGAAAGTCAGCTAAAGCTTCAGCCACCCTTGCCATGCTTCAGCTGCATTTGCAGCTTTCGTTTCACAGTCTGCTGTGTGATATCCCCACATGTTGGAACTCAACACTGCATATGTTGGAAAGGATTTGTGAGCAGAAGAGGGCAGTTGTTGATTAACAGCATCAACAAGGCCGACGGTATTCAGTTCAGACTCCACACATAAGACCTCAGGAGTGGACATGGATGTCAGACACATGTACCATCCTTCAAAACTTTGAGGACTCCACCAAGATAGTGAGCGGCGATGATGCCATAATAAGCGTCACCATCCTGCTTCTCTGTGTTCTGAAACGCTCTCTGCTCACAATCAAAGAGGATACATTGCAGGTGGAGCATGATGAGACAGAGCAAGGAAACATACAGGGTGATTGCACACAGCCCAGAATCATCTTATCCCAATGTGGATTGGGTGACAATGAGGAAGAGTAAGAGGAGGAAGAAAAGGAGCTACTTTCATGCGCTATAGACGGTACTACAAGCACAACTGTCATACCGTCTTTTCAGCATGGATGGCCTGAAGACAGGGAGGAGGAGGAGAGCATGGTCAGTCGTCCTCTTGGTGAGGACACGGAAGTCTTGTCTGTTAGCGGTCTGGCACGCATGACTGAGTTTATGTTATGCTGCCTTTCCCGTGACCCGCGCGTTCTCAAAATTTTGGGTGACAGTCATTACTGGTTGGTGACACTTCTAGACCCACGCTACAAGGAGATCTTTATATCTCTTATTCCAGAGGCAGACAGGTGTATTAAAATGTTGCAGTACCAGAGGGCCCTTGTTGCCGAATTATTAAAGAAATTCCCATTTGAAAACGCAAGCGGCAGAGGTCACACTTCATTGGAAAAAAAAGAA
This sequence comes from Oophaga sylvatica, assembly GCA_033576555.1. NCBI lineage: Eukaryota > Metazoa > Chordata > Amphibia > Anura > Dendrobatidae > Oophaga > Oophaga sylvatica. The sequence goes on along the minus strand of JARQOD010001117.1, from coordinate 82,602 downwards.
GTACAGGTGAGAAAGACACAACTCCAATCCAGCAGAGGCAGGGGAATACTGGCAAAGTTCTGGGTGACTTTTCTCAGGCCCTCCCATCGCACTGGTCCTGAGGCACGGGTTACTCTCACAAGGAGGGCAAAGTTTTGGAAGATGCTGAGGGAGTACCTTGCTGATCGTACCAACATCCTCCGTGATTCCTCTGTGCCTTATAATTATTGGGTATCCAAGCTAGACACGTGGCATGAACTGGCTCTCTACGCCTGGGAGGTCCTGACCAGCGTTTTGTCAGAGCGGGTTTTTAGTGCCACTGGTGGAATTATAACTGATAAGCACATCCGCCTGTCAACTGAAAATGCTGACAGGCTGGCTCTTATTGCAATTCACCAATGCAGGTTCTTCAGCCTCAACACTGCAGTTCTCCACTGCCGGGTCTTCATCCTCAACAGTGACATTCTCCAATGCAGGTTCTTCAGGTTCAACACTGCAATTCACTGCATAGGCAAACAGTATGGGAGTACCAAATGAGTAATAATGGGAACTTTGGTTTCATGTGGCCATCCAGGACGTTCAAAGGTTTATTGGGGTGTGTGTAAATTTGGGCCAGGGCAGGCCTTGCATTCGCTGCATAGGCAAACATTATGGGAGTACCAAATGAGTAATAATGAGAACTTTGATTTCATGTGGCCATCCAAGTTGTCTGCTTAAAGGGTTATTGGGGTGTGTGTAACTTTGGGGCAGGGCAGGCCTTGCATTCAATGCATAGGCAAACAGTATGGGAGTACCAAATTACTAATATTGGAAACTCTGGTTTCATGTTGCCTTCCAAGGCGTTTGTTCAAAGGGTTATTGGGGTGCGTGTAACTTTGAGGTAGGGCAGGCCTTACATTCAATGCATAGGCAAACAGTATTGGAGTACCAAATGAGTAATAATGGGAACTTTGGTTTCATGTGGCCATCCTTGATGTCTGCTCAAAGGGTCATTTGGGTGTGTGTAACTTCGGGCCAGGGCAGGCCTTGCATTCACTTCATGGGCAAACAGTATGGGCGTGCCAACTTCTTAATAATGGGAACATTGCTTTCAGGTGGCCCTCCTGTACGTTTTGTCAAAGGGTTATTTGGGTGAGTCCAAATTTGGGGCAGGCCTTGAATTCAATGCATAGCCAATAACAGTATAGGAGACCCACTGTTTAATAATGGGAACAACAAAGCATAGCCGGCTGATGGCTCTCTAAGAATAGTGAGGACCGACTGCTGGCCCTTTAAGAATACCAGATGTCCCTATAAAAATAGGCTTTGTGACTTTCAGAGTCCTTCCTTCATAAATGAAACAGAAAGTGTCAGATGATGTGTCACACACCACATGGGCAGATAAGGTTGTAAAATGTTAAAATGACATTTCCCAGTGGATGCATTTCTCTTAGTTGAAGGCAATGCTAAAGTTGAAAAACGCATCAAACACGCTACGTGTGAACATAGCCCAAGTCGTGGAGGAGCATTTTTTTGGGGGGTATTTATTTTGCCTTCTATGCAAATCATTATCCTGGAAATGATGTTCCTTAACCAGGGGCGTACATAGAAATCATGGGGCCCCATAGCAAAAGTCTGAATGGGCCCCCCCCCCAAAAAAAAAGCCAGAGCCATTGTAAATGTAAAGTGCCAGCACAGTGAGGAGACACATTTAACAAAAAAAATGTATTATGCCCCCATAGATGCTCCATAGATTGTGCCCCCATAGATGCTGCCCCATAGATGCTCCATAGATTATGCCCCATAGATGCTCCATAGATTGTGCCCCCATAGATGCTCCATAGATTGTGCCCCCATAGATGCTCCATAGATTGTGCACCCATATATGCTGCCCCATAAATTCTCCATAGATTATGCCCCCATAGATGCTGCCCCATAGATTGTGCCCCCATAGATGCTTCATAGATTGTGCCCCCATAGATGCTCCATAGATTGTGCCCCTATAGATGCTGCCCCATAGATGCTCCATAGATTATGCCCCCATAGATGCTCCATAGATTGTGCCCCCATAGATGCTCCATAGATTGCGTCCCCATAGATGCTCCATAGATTGTGCCCCCATAGATGCTCCATAGATTGTGCCCCCATATATGCTGCCCCATAGATTCTCCATAGATTATGCCCCCATAGATGCTGCCCCATAGATAATGCCCCCATAGATGCTCCATAGATAATGCCCCCATAGATGCTCCATAGATAATGCCCCCATAGACGCTCCATAGATAATGCCCCCATAGATGCTCCATAGATTGTGCCCCCATAGATGCTCCATGGATAATGCCCCATAGATGCTCCATAGATTATGCCCCCATAGATGCTCCATGGATAATGCCCCATAGATGCTCCATAGATAATGCCCCCATAGATGCATCATGCTCCATAGATAATGCCCCCATAGATGCTCCATAGATTGTACCCCATAGTATAGGTCCCTTATACTGCCGCAGCTGCTGAAACAAACAAAAAAAAGACATACTCACCTCCCGGCACCTGTGATATTTACCTGTCACCCGGTGCACCGCTGACCGCCGCTGTCTTCTGGGTCCTCCGCAGTGAATGCTCAGGCAGAGGGCACGGCGCGCACAAACTACGTCATCGTGCCCTCTGCCTGAACATTCACAGCAAGAGAGGATGCGAGCACACAGCAGCGCAGCGGTGGAACGGGACAGGTAAATATCCCTTATATTCACCTCCTCCTGGCGCGGTCTCTGCCCTGCTCTTCTCCCGCGGTCTCCGGCTCCTGTGTTCAGCGGTCAGGTGGTACCGCTCATTAAAGTCATGAATATGCACATATTCATGACTTTAATGAGCGGTACCACCTGACCGCTGAACACAGGAGCCGGAGACCGCGGGAGAAGAGCAGGGCAGAGACCGCGCCAGGAGGAGGTGAGTATAAAGCACACAGCTGCGCTTTGCCTCCCCGCCTCCCCCTGCCCTGGTAGTACTGTGTCAGCACAGCTGCCAAACCGCAGCGGCCGTCGCGGGCCCCCTCACCTTTCCGGGCCCCATAACAGCTGCGTGGTCTGCTACAATTGACAGTACGCCACTGTCCTTAACATATTTCCCAGGAAAATCCATTTTGGTTTCATTTTTGTATGTTTTATTGTGCGCCTGTAAAAGTGGCGTAATACTCTGACAACATTGTTCACAGCAGTGACCTGGGAGTCAGAGATGCTTCCAGAGGTCGTCCCCATGATGTTCCCATGTAATTTGAGCACTGTTCCCATCCCCTAAAAAGATCCCCCGGGGAAGGCGCGGCAAAAATGCTCTAGTTTCCCATAGACATACATTGGGCTTGTTGTGCGGGTCGAGCACCCGAGCATTTCAATATGCTCGACCCGAGCAACGAGCACCTGAGCATTTTAGTGCTCGCCCATCACTAGTCACTAATTCAAAAACATATTCCCATTTTATATGAGGATTCCACTTTGTCCACTATTTTGGAACCGGGATGCCTCATAGTAGCTTAAAGAGCTGCAACACTGGAAAATATTATTTCCCCAAACTCTTTCACCTCACAGCTAGGCAAAAAACATGGTTAAATTATATAGGCTTTTTTGGCTGCGGGGATCTAGATGTAGAACGTGCAAACACTCTATACAACTCGTACATTCTCCAATTCAGACAATACCCAACAAGATACCGATAGAGTTGAAAGCAGTGATGGAGGAGAGAGTGTCAGATGATGCTCCCTCTCGCATCACTCCCCCTCTGCCTCTGACTCAGCAGCTTGTGCCAGCAGTGGAGCTCATGAAATGCACTACAGAAGCCAGAGCAGCGGGGAAACAGGAGGAGAGGCAAGTACTGTGTGTGTGTCTGCAGTATACTGTGCGTGTGTCTGCACTATACTGTGTGTGTCTTCATAAGGCCAGAGTCACGCTAACAATGAATACGGACGAGTGCTATGTGATAAAACATCGCATAGCACTCGGACCAGTATAGATCTATGGGGCAGCTCCCATCACCATTGTTTTTTTCTCGGCCGTATTCTGTGATTGTCACAACACTCGGCCGAGTCTCGTCACACTCGCACCCATATAAGTCTATGGGTGCGAGTGACACGTTGCACATCACTCGGATATCATCTGAGTGCTGTGCGATATACGCCGACGCCGGCAATGTAGGAGATAGAGAAATTAGTTTCTCTGCCTCCTCCGCAGCTGTGCTCTGATCCACTCTATGTGAGAGGCTCTGAGCACAGTAGCATGACATTTAGCTCCTGGATGCAGCAGAGCAGGAGCCGAGGGTCATTAGCATATCGCATCTGATGCTTTCGCATCGGATGCCATACGCAAGTGTGACCCCGACCTTATACTGTGTGTGGGGAGGCTGCACTATACTGTGTGTGGGAAGGCTGCACTATAATGTGTGTGTGGGGAGGGTGCACTATACTGTGTGTGGGGAGCTGCACTATACTGTATGTGGGGAGGCTGTACTATACTGTGTGTGGGGACTGCACTATACTGTATGTGGGGGCTGCACTATACTGTGTGTGGGGGCTGCACTATACTGTGTGTGGGAGCTGCACTATACTGTATGTGGGGAGGCTGCACTATACTGTAGGTGTAGGGGCTGTACTATAATGTGTGTGGGGGCTGCACTATACTGTGTGTGGAGGGGCTACATTATACTGTGAGTGTGGGGGCTGCATTATACTGTGTGGGGATGTTGAATTTCACTGTGTATGGGGGACTGCATTATACTGTGTTTGGGGGGGCTGCATTAAACTGTGTGTGTGTGAGGCTGCATTATACTGTGTGTGGATGGGGGATGTATTATACTGTGTGTGAGTGGGTGGGCTGCATTATACTATGTGTATGTGGGGGGCTGCATTATACTGTGTGTTGGGAGTGCATTATACTGTGTGTGGGGGTGCATTACACTGTGTGTGGTTGGGGGCTGCATTATACTGTGTGTGGGGGACTGCATTATACTGTGTGGGGGGCTGCATTATATTGTGTGTGGATGGGGGCTGCATTATGCTGTGTGTATGGGGGCTCCATTATACTATGTGTGGGGTGGCTGCATTATACTGTGTGTGTGGGGGGCTGAATTATACTCTGAGGGGGCTGCATTACACTCTGGGGGCTGCATTATACTGTGTGTGGGGCTGCATTATACTCTGAGTGGGGCAACATTATACTTTATCAAGGACCATGGGAAGTGTATTATACTATATGCACTATATGGGACCTGCATTATACTGTATCGAGGTCTGTCTACCCATCATTCTTCTTCATCCAGAGTAAAGAGGCCAGGAAAGAAGCGTTGAACAACTTCATTATTGTTGATCACGCTCGTTTAACGGCCTGGACATACAATAGAAATGTTTCTGTGTGATGGTGCAATATGTGAGCATTTGGGGCCCCACTTTAAACTTTTGCACAGGGCCCCACTTTGTCTAAAACCGGCCCTGATCCTGGTTCACTTTGCCTTAACAGCCTGGTGCACATTAAAATAACAGCCTGGTGCAGAGTGCCCTAACAGCCTGGTGCAAAATGCCTTAACAGCCTAGTGCACATTGCTTTAATAGCCTCATGCAGTGTGCACTAACAACCTGGTGCAGAGTGCCATAACAGCCAGGTGCAAAGCGCCCTAATAGCCTAGTGCACATTAACATAACAGCCTGGTGCATATTGACTTAACAGCCTGGTGCACATTGCCCTAGCAGCCTTGTGCAGAGTGCCCTCACAGCCTGAAGCACATTGCCCTCACAGCCTTGTGCAGAGTGCCCAAACGTCCTGGTGCAGAATGCCCAAACTTACTAGTGCAGAGGGTCCTAACAGCCTGGTGCAGAGGGCCCTAATAGCCTGATGCACATTGCCCTGACAGCCTGGGGAACATTGCACTAACATACTAGTGCAGAGTGCTCATACATCCGGGTGCAGAGTGCCCTAACAACCTTGTGCAGAGTGCCCTAACAGCCTGGTGCACATTGCACTAATAGCCTGGTGCACATTGCACTAACAGCCTGGTGCACATTTCACTAAGGCTGGCTTCACACTTGCATTGTGTAGCGCTGCAGATGGCAACCTACTTCCTACTTTTTTCCTCTGTTAAGCCCCACCCACTGCCACACCTCTTCCTTCAGCTCCGCCTACGTCTGCATGCGTCCTGCGTACCTATCTTTAACATTGGGTACGCAGGCCATGCTGATGTATGCTGACGCATCCGCATGCATCGTTTTGACACTGCGCCGAACTCAGTATGCTGCATTTTGTTGCAGTCAGCGAGAGCGTCAAAACAACGCATACGGATGCGTCAGCATACATCCGAATGGCCTGCGTACCCAATGTTAAAGGTAGGCAGGCAGGACGCATGCAGACGTAGGCGGAGCTGAAGGAAAAGGTGAGGCAGTCGGCGGGGCTTAATGGAGGAAGAAAGCAGGAAGTAGGTCGCCATCCACAGCGGATGTGTGAAGCCAGCCTAAGAGCATGTACAGAGTGCCCTAACAGCCTGATGCACATTGCCCTCACAGCCTGATGCACATTGCCCTCACAGCAATGTGCAACACAGCGTCATCAGAAAGGAATTAAAAAAAAAGAATTAGAAAAGAAGTTAGATAGTGTAAAAGGATAAGGCTTCAGGATAAAAATGACTTTGGACTTCGGACAATGCCTGCAACTGAATCGGGGCACTATGTCTGAGCTAAAACTATCATCTTTATATGAGATTGAAGACAATATACAAGTCCTTAGTCCTTCTGTGAGAAGAGAATTCGGCAAGTGGGTACGATAGCCCAAGTTTTATACTCCTGGAGAGGTAGACATGTTTCTATTATTTCTTCTGGTGAAAGGGAAAGACAGTGAGACTGGAGGTTATAGCTTTTCATCAACCTCTCCGTCACCACAAAAAACCTCCAAGCACAAAAGACAGACTCCGGTTCCTAAAGGTTTCCAACCAAGGCAAATTTTATTAACATAAATATAGACAATACCTGCTCCAGGACTTGAGGGTGCCCCCTTCCCTACAGTCTTGTGCCCCCTTCACTGAGCACTGCAGTATTCACTCTATACCTCTCTTTTTGTGACAAACGTTATACCAGCCTGGCTGAGGCTAAGCAATATTTTGTCCTGTGTTTGATGAATAACTAGGCCTCATTTGTGCCAAACCCTAACACACAGAAGTATGAATACCATATTATTTTACATTAGCACTTTCTATATCTACCTCTGGCAAAGCAAAGGCCAAATCTAGTCACACTCTGAGTTACTGAGTCTGACATTTTTTAAAACAAATTTATCTTGCAAAAACCTTAATATATTCCCATTCAGTGACTACACAGCCAGCTCCATATATTCAACAGATATTCGAAGTAGGACATTTCTACAAACTAAGGGGCAAGAATTATGAAATGTTACAGAAATGGTATACATTACATGTATCAGAAGCATATATATCTGACCACGGTGTATTTTGTCTCTGCGATAACAATTTCATAGGTGTCATTATTTTTGGTTCACTGTAGGCTAGTGAAGATAAGTGGAATAGGTTGGGTGTTTGTTTAGACTTGCTTTAAAGCCAATGATTAATAACCACTCTTCAAACCATATGGAAATAGTGTGCTTGAGAGTGACCCAAAGCACCTGTGGCACTTGCAGGAAACGCCATTTAGAAATAGCAATTCAGCATAATTTGATCCTCTGTTGTACTTATATGGTGTATATCATTTAACAGCTCTCTGGAAAGTATTTTAGCGTTATCAACAATTTTAGAAACTGAAACCTTTCCCCAAATTAATGCTGCCAAAAAAATCAAGGAACTCCTGAAAAGCGATTTACCGTATATGCAAGGGAACAATTTATACCTCTGTCTGTCCCAATTCTCACCTTACGTCTGGCTTGATTTTTTTGTCCCCACATCATCTTTAACCTGCAGTCTATTCTTCAGGGACTATTTATCAGGGTGCAAAGTTGTTAGCAAGGGAACAGGCCAAGTATTCAGTATTTTTCCAACAGTACTAGGGCAGTTCAGGGAAATACTTAGCTATACAAGTTTACATCTAATACAAGTACATTTCATTCATACCAATATTTCCAAGGATATTTAATGCCAATAATGTCTGTAAAGTGCTATGGAATTAATGGCGCTATATAAATGAGTTAAGTAAATAAATAAAAATAAATATTTAGCATTTTGCGATTATAAGACATTGGCAAACTTTGTCTAATATCCAGGGTTGTGGAGTTGGAGTCGTGAAGTTGGAGTCCATGTCCATTTTCAGGAGTCGGAGTCATGGAGTCTTTGTCCATTTTGGTGGCGTCTGAGTCGGTATAACATGGACCAACTCCTAAAATGTATAATAAATTGGGTTCAGTAGTTCAGTGCAGGATGTGCTGTAAATGTTTTCATAATAATTTGGGAAAGTTATGAAATGTCCTATAAATGTCTGTTCTGTTCCTGATCTAAGGATCTGTTTTTTTAGTTGAGATGAATCGGCGCTGCACTTTATGTACTTGCTCAGTAGTGAGGCAGGGTTGTGGGGTCGGAGTCAGCCCTGCTAGCATCCTCATTCATAATGTATTTTTTAAGAGATTTTACAAGAGATTTATTACAAGAGATTTCACTAATAGAATCTTCTGATATACTTCAAATATGGCTCATTAATAGAAAATGCACAGATCTTTGTATATTTAATCATGACTTTTAAAGATATTGTCCCATGAGTGTAAGTTATCCTTCCTATAGGATAGGAGATAACTTACTGATCACTGGGGGTCTGTTTACTGGGACCCCCACGAGAATGGAGCTTTACAAAGGACCTGCAGAATGGAAGGTCTACTCCATTCTTTGTCTATGAAAACTGATTTTCTGAGAATCGATGAGGGTCTCATAGGACAGAAACTCAGTGATCATTAATGGTGCATTTATACTGAAAGACTATCGTGATTGAGCATTCCTAGAAATAATAACAATAATATTATAGTGAAAATAGGCTGCCCATCACTTAATGAAAGAGAAAAACACTCTCTCTTTGCATGAAATATTTTTTTACAAAAACTTAAAAAGTCATCATCTTTCCTTTGCATCACATCATCCTATGTAAACATGTTTCACACCTGCCGATATAATTGGCAGCCTATGTGCTCTGGTTCATCTATTACAGACTATTCAGTGAATATCATTTTGCATGGTCTGCCTGTGTAAACAGACTTCTAAATGACTGCCAATTGGAAAATGTTTAACCATCAGTGGTCATTTAAGGTACTGCCACACTAAACAATCCCGCTAGCGATCACGATAACGACGCATACTAATGCGATCGCTAGCGGGATTGTTTCTATATCGCTAAGTGCGGCCACATTTAGCGATATAGTTAACGACGCTATCGCCGTTAGCGATCTTCTTAACGACTTTAGCGGTACAAAAGTACGCTAAATCGCTAAGAAAAGGTGCCACACTAGCGATATTACTTACCCAGCGGGAGCGCCGACGAGAAAATAGGGTCCGGAACGATTCCAGCGACGAGCGAGATCACAGCAGGAAGCTCGTCGCTGGCAGCTGCCGCACTGAACAACATCGCTAACGGGATCGCTAAATAGTGACGTTTTTTAGCGATCCCGTTAGCGATATTGTTCAGTGTGGCATACCCTTAGTTCCTCCAGTTGGTCCATGCAAACAGTCCCTAAACTATTCCAAATTCCATGGACTTACAATCTTGGGACATATACAATTGTGCTCAAAAGTTTACATACCCTGGCAGAATTTTTCCATTCTTGGAGTTTTTTTCAGAGAATTTGAATGATAACACCAAAACTTTTTCTCCACTCATGGTTAGTGGTTGGGTAGAGCCATTTATTGTTAAACTGCTGTGTTTTCTCTTTTTAAATCATAATGACAACCCAAAGCATCCAAATGACCCTGATCAAAAGTTCACATACCCCATTTCTTAATATCGAGTATTGTCCCTCTAAAATCAAAGACATCTTGAAGTCTTTTGTGGTAGTTGTGGATGAATTTCTTTATTTTCTCAGATGGTAAAGTTGCCCACTCTTCTTGGCAAAAAGCCACCTTTTCCTGTAAATTCCTGGGCTGTCTAGCATGAACTGTACACTTGAGATCTCTCCAGAGTGGCTCAATGATATTGAGGTCAGGAGACTGAGATGGCCACTCCAGAACCTTCACGTTGTTCTGCTGTAGCCAATGACAGGTCGACTTGGCCTTGTGTTTTGGATTGTTGTCATGTTGTAAAGTCCAAGTACATCCCATGTCCAGCTTCCGAGCTGATGATTGCAAATTTGCCTCCAGTATTTGCTGATAATGTGCTGCATTCATCTTTCCTTCATCTTTGACCAAGTTTCCTGAGCCTTTGTCGCTCACACATCTCCAAAACATCAGCCATCCACCTGATGGTGTTCCTTTATCATAGGCCTTGTAGACTTCTCTCCAAATGTAACGTGTATGGTTGTGGCTATAAAGTTCTTTTTTGGTCTCATTAGTCCATAATACCTTTTTCCAGAGTTTTGAGGCTTTTTTTTTTGTGCTGTTTTGCGTATCGTAGGCAATATACTTTGTGTCATTTGGGCAGTAATGGCTTTCTTCTGTTGACTTAACTATGCAGCCCATTTTTCTTCAAGTGCCTCCTTATTGTGCATCTTGAAACAGCCACACCACTAGTTTTCAGAATCCAGTATTTCAGCTGATGTTATTTGTAGGCTTTTCTTTGCATCCCAACAATTTTCCTGGCAGTTGTGGACGAAATTTTTGTTGGTCTACCTGACCGTGGTTTTGGTTTTACACAGCCCCTGATTTTCCATTTGTTAATCACAGTTTGAACGCTGCTGACTGGCATTATCAGTTCCTTGCCTATCTTTTTGCATCCTTTCCTGTTTTATACAGTTCAACTACCTTTTGCCCGTAGATCCGTTTTAACAATTCTTTTGCTTTCCCATGACTCACAATCTAGAAATGTCAGTTGCTGGATGAAAGATGCAAGAGTCTGTCTGCATCCCAGAAACTCACTCAGCTTTTATGCACACACACTGATTACAAGCAAAAAAAGTCTCAGGTGAGAATTGTTACCTTTAGTAGCCATTCAAAGAGATTTGTGTCAACTTCTGTGCATGTTATCAGGCCAAAATCACCAGGTATGTAAATTTTGATCAGGGTCATTTGGATGTTTTGGGTTGTCATTATGATTTAAAAGAGAAAACACAGTAGTTTGATAATAAATGGCTTCACCCATCCACTAACCATGAGTGGAGAAAAAGTTTTGGTGCTATCATTCATATTCTCTGAAAAAAAGGCCAAGAAAGCAAAAATTCTGCTGGAGTATGTAAACTTCTGAGCACAACTGTATAATATATGAATTTCACTTTTATTCTATTGAAGAACTGAAATAAATTAACTTTTTAAAGATATTCTAATTTTGTGAGAAGCACCTGTAGTTTCCAGTTCTATGAAATTCTCCTTTTTAAATGGAAAATGTCAGTTTGGAAATGCCAAGCAATATATGGGGAGCCTGTTAAAGAGCAGGAGAATCCGAATAAAATTACAAGTTTTGTGGGAGTAGATTCAGTTTAACTTGTATTTTGTTCGTTGAAATTCGTACTCATTCTGATGTTGCATACAAAGTTAGCTGTCAAGCAGTCAGGACTACCCCATTGACTGCTAAGCCCAAAATAAACAGAACTTGAATGACCAATATACAACTTATACTGACTAATATAAAATACTCTAATAGCAAACATTTTTAATTTCTGGATTAGGTTTTGGGAGAATAATATAATATTATTACTTATAACCATTTTTAAGAAAATTGCTAATTTCACAGGTCTACAAAATATTTTTGTAATCATTGCAGGTGACTTGTACTTTTCCGAATCATCTTTAAGTCCTGATTTCAAAAAATGTATATAGTTTGTCTGTTGCACGTTTAGTTTCCATGGAGCAGCATTAATTTTTTATTAAGGTATAGGAAATATACTGGCGACTTTAAGAAAACAGTAATCTACATATCAGAAAAAAATGCTTCACCTTACAAAAACATTTTTGTTGAACCAAAATAATTTCACATGCAAAATAGAAACCAAAATATGAGCAGAAATTAAAGTGCTTGACATTAGACTGTCGTTGATACGATTTTTCAGGGTTGTCCCTTTTCAACATCCAACAGTATCTGCCGTCATTGAGTCATTCCAAAAACCCTGGTAGTGGTGTTCTATTACTTTAGTGTCCTGGTGAAACGTCGCCTTGTTCATCGCTTGAATACCAAGATTTTGAGGGAAGAAATCTAAATGTGAATGCAAAAAGTGCATGTTCAGAGACATGCCACATCCAAGACACTGGTACGCATTTAGCAGTTCCTCAACACCTTCAACATATTCTGGAGATTTTTGTTTTTTCCCAAGAAGTTTTAAGATCCACTTGAAGTGTTCCAAGATTCAATTCCTTATCATCTAGAGTTCCTTCAAACACATCATCTCTCATTAGCTCTCTGATTCTGAGGACAACAAATACCCCTTCCTTCAATTTTGCTGGTAAAAAACTGGAGAATTTATGTGAAATGTACTGGAACCCCTTTTGAAGTTGTCTTTGTCATGGCTTTCACAAAGTTTTTAATCAATCCCAACTTTATATATAGTGGGGAAGAAAGATTTTGTTGGACAACTAAGGATTATGCTGAATTTGTCTTTACCTGGAGCATTGTTGTTTCTCTGTCCCTAATGATGACAAACATAATGCTCTACTGTATTTCTACTGTCCATTTAATGCAAGAGACAACAATATTTTGTGAAACCTCCTTGCATTCCCATTAGCAGACCAATCACTTCAAATTCCACAGATATTCCATTGATGATGTTATATTGTATAGCTCCAAAACAACTGACAGATTTTCACAATTTCCTTTAGATGACATGAGTGGAATAGGGATTAATGGTTTAATATTTCCATTGTGAAGCAACACTGCTTTCAAATTCTCTGGGATGAGTCAATAAACAATTGCCTTCTGCAACAAATTACTCTTGATTCAGTTTTCAAAGAGGCCATTCACATTGTTACGTACACCATTGGTCATAACTGTGAAAAATTGTGTTAAAGTGTTATTCTGTTTCGGTAAATAACCACTTTGACATCATCATGAAGAAGATTCTTCTGTTTCAACTAGATGCAAGAAGTTCAGCTTTATCTTTTGACATGAAAGGTCTTGATGAGACAGTTAATTCATGTTGAGTAAGGTTTGGTGCTCGGCTGCCCATAAGGTATATAGAAAAATATTTAGAACTTGAGGTCCTCAGTGATTGATTCCTTTTAATGGCTAACTGAAAAGATGGTAACAAATTGCAAGCTTTCGAGATACTCAGGTCTCTTCATCAGGCAAAGACTAATACAAAATCTGAAGAAT
>JARQOD010001117.1:0-69139 GCA_033576555.1 Oophaga sylvatica | reverse complement strand
GTGTGGGAGGGCTACATTATACTGTGAGTGTGGGGGCTGCATTATACTGTGTGGGGATGTTGAATTTCACTGTGTATGGGGGACTGCATTATACTGTGTTTGGGGGGCTGCATTAAACTGTGTGTGTGTGAGGCTGCATTATACTGTGTGTGGATGGGGGATGTATTATACTGTGTGTGAGTGGGTGGGCTGCATTATACTATGTGTATGTGGGGGGCGCTGCATTATACTGTGTGTTGGGAGTGCATTATACTGTGTGTGGGGGTGCATTACACTGTGTGTGGTTGGGGGCTGCATTATACTGTGTGTGGGGGACTGCATTATACTGTGTGGGGGGCTGCATTATATTGTGTGTGGATGGGGGCTGCATTATGCTGTGTGTATGGGGGCTCCATTATACTATGGTGGGGTGGCTGCATTATACTGTGTGTGTGGGGGGCTGAATTATACTCTGAGGGGGCTGCATTACACTCTGGGGGCTGCATTATACTGTGTGTGGGGCTGCATTATACTCTGAGTGGGGCAACATTATACTTTATCAAGGACCATGGGAAGTGTATTATACTATATGCACTATATGGGACCTGCATTATACTGTATCGAGGTCCTGTCTACCCATCATTCTTCTTCATCCAGAGTAAAGAGGCCAGGAAAGAAGCGTTGAACAACTTCATTATTGTTGATCACGCTCGTTTAACGGCCTGGACATACAAAGAAATGTTTCTGTGTGATGGTGCAATATGTGAGCATTTGGGGCCCCACTTTAAACTTTTGCACAGGGCCCCACTTTGTCTAAAACCGGCCCTGATCCTGGTTCACTTTGCCTTAACAGCCTGGTGCACATTAAAATAACAGCCTGGTGCAGAGTGCCCTAACAGCCTGGTGCAAAATGCCTTAACAGCCTAGTGCACATTGCTTTAATAGCCTCATGCAGTGTGCACTAACAACCTGGTGCAGAGTGCCATAACAGCCAGGTGCAAAGCGCCCTAATAGCCTAGTGCACATTAACATAACAGCCTGGTGCATATTGACTTAACAGCCTGGTGCACATTGCCCTAGCAGCCTTGTGCAGAGTGCCCTCACAGCCTGAAGCACATTGCCCTCACAGCCTTGTGCAGAGTGCCCAAACGTCCTGGTGCAGAATGCCCAAACTTACTAGTGCAGAGGGTCCTAACAGCCTGGTGCAGAGGGCCCTAATAGCCTGATGCACATTGCCCTGACAGCCTGGGGAACATTGCACTAACATACTAGTGCAGAGTGCTCATACATCCGGGTGCAGAGTGCCCTAACAACCTTGTGCAGAGTGCCCTAACAGCCTGGTGCACATTGCACTAATAGCCTGGTGCACATTGCACTAACAGCCTGGTGCACATTTCACTAAGGCTGGCTTCACACTTGCATTGTGTAGCGCTGCAGATGGCAACCTACTTCCTACTTTTTTCCTCTGTTAAGCCCCCCACTGCCACACCTCTTCCTTCAGCTCCGCCTACGTCTGCATGCGTCCTGCGTACCTATCTTTAACATTGGGTACGCAGGCCATGCTGATGTATGCTGACGCATCCGCATGCATCGTTTTGACACTGCGCCGAACTCAGTATGCTGCATTTTGTTGCAGTCAGCGAGAGCGTCAAAACAACGCATACGGATGCGTCAGCATACATCCGAATGGCCTGCGTACCCAATGTTAAAGGTAGGCAGGCAGGACGCATGCAGACGTAGGCGGAGCTGAAGGAAAAGGTGAGGCAGTGGCGGGGCTTAATGGAGGAAGAAAGCAGGAAGTAGGTCGCCATCCACAGCGGATGTGTGAAGCCAGCCTAAGAGCATGTCAGAGTGCCCTAACAGCCTGATGCACATTGCCCTCACAGCCTGATGCACATTGCCCTCACAGCAATGTCAACACAGCGTCATCAGAAAGGAATTAAAAAAAAAGAATTAGAAAAGAAGTTAGATAGTGTAAAAGGATAAGGCTTCAGGATAAAAATGACTTTGGACTTCGGACAATGCCTGTCAACTGAATCGGGGCACTATGTCTGAGCTAAAACTATCATCTTTATATGAGATTGAAGACAATATACAAGTCCTTAGTCCTTCTGTGAGAAGAGAATTCGGCAAGTGGGTACGATAGCCCAATGTTTTATACTCCCTGGAGAGGTAGACATGTTTCTATTATTTCTTCTGGTGAAAGGGAAAGACAGTGAGACTGGAGGTTATAGCTTTTCATCAACCTCTCCGTCACCACAAAAAACCTCCAAGCACAAAAGACAGACTCCGGTTCCTAAAAGGTTTCCAACCAAGGCAAATTTTATTAACATAAATATAGACAATACCTGCTCCAGGACTTGAGGGTGCCCCCTTCCCTACAGTCTTGTGCCCCCTTCACTGAGCACTGCAGTATTCACTCTATACCTCTCTTTTTGTGACAAACGTATACCAGCCTGGCTGAGGCTAAGCAATATTTTGTCCTGTGTTTGATGAATAACTAGGCCTCATTTGTGCCAAACCCTAACACACAGAAGTATGAATACCATATTATTTTACATTAGCACTTTCTATATCTACCTCTGGCAAAGCAAAGGCCAAATCTAGTCACACCTCTGAGTTACTGAGTCTGACATTTTTAAAAAAATTTATCTTGCAAAAACCTTAATATATTCCCATTCAGTGACTACACAGCCAGCTCCATATATTCAACAGATATTCGAAGTAGGACATTTCTACAAACTAAGGGGCAAGAATTATGAAATGTTACAGAAATGGTATACATTACACTGATCAGAAGCATATATCATCTGACCACGGTGTATTTTGTCTCTGCGATAACAATTTCATAGGTGTCATTATTTTTGGTTCACTGTAGGCTAGTGAAGATAAGTGGAATAGGTTGGGTGTTTGTTTAGACTTGCTTTAAAGCCAATGATTAATAACCACTCTTCAAACCATATGGAAATAGTGTGCTTGAGAGTGACCCAAAGCACCTGTGACACTTGCAGGAAACGCCATTAGAAATAGCAATTCAGCATAATTTGATCCTCTGTTGTACTTATATGGTGTATATCATTTAACAGCTCTCTGGAAAGTATTTTAGCGTTATCAACAATTTTAGAAACTGAAACCTTTCCCCAAATTAATGCTGCCAAAAAAATCAAGGAACTCCTGAAAAGCGATTACCGTATATGCAAGGGAACAATTTATACCTCTGTCTGTCCCAATTCTCACCTTACGTCTGGCTTGATTTTTTTGTCCCCACATCATCTTTAACCTGCAGTCTATTCTTCAGGGACTATTTATCAGGGTGCAAAGTTGTTAGCAAGGGGAACAGGCCAAGTATTCAGTATTTTTCCAACAGTACTAGGGCAGTTCAGGGAAATACTTAGCTATACAAGTTTACATCTAATACAAGTACATTTCATTCATACCAATATTTCCAAGGATATTTAATGCCAATAATGTCTGTAAAGTGCTATGGAATTAATGGCGCTATATAAATGAGTTAAGTAAATAAATAAAAATAAATATTTAGCATTTTGCGATATAAGACATTTGGCAACACTTTGTCTAATATCCAGGGTTGTGGAGTTGGAGTCGTGAAGTTGGAGTCCATGTCCATTTTCAGGAGTCGGAGTCATGGAGTCTTTGTCCATTTTGTGGCGTCTGAGTCGGTATAACATGGACCAACTCCTAAAATGTATAATAAATTGGGTTCAGTAGTTCAGTGCAGGATGTGCTGTAAATGTTTTCATAATAATTTGGGAAAGTTATGAAATGTCCTATAAATGTCTGTTCTCTTCCTGATCTAAGGATCTGTTTTTTTAGTTGAGATGAATCGGCGCTGCACTTTATGTACTTGCTCAGTAGTGAGGCAGGGTTGTGGGGTCGGAGTCAGCCCTGCTAGCATCCTCATTCATAATGTATTTTTTAAGAGATTTTACAAGAGATTTATTACAAGAGATTTCACTAATAGAATCTTCTGATATACTTCAAATATGGCTCATTAATAGAAAATGCACAGATCTTTGTATATTTAATCATGACTTTTAAAGATATTGTCCCATGAGTGTAAGTTATCCTTTCTATAGGATAGGAGATAACTTACTGATCACTGGGGGTCTGTTTACTGGGACCCCCACGAGAATGGAGCTTTACAAAGGACCTGCAGAATGGAAGGTCTACTCCATTCTTTGTCTATGAAACTGATTTTCTGAGAATCGATGAGGGTCTCATAGGACAGAAACTCAGTGATCATTAATGGTGCATTTATACTGAAAGACTATCGTGATTGAGCATTCCTAGAAATAATAACAATAATATTATAGTGAAAATAGGCTGCCCATCACTTAATGAAAGAGAAAAAACACTCTCTCTTTGCATGAAATATTTTTTTACAAAAACTTAAAAAGTCATCATCTTTCCTTTGCATCACATCATCCTATGTAAACATGTTTACACACCTGCCGATATAATTGGCAGCCTATGTGCTCTGGTTCATCTATTACAGACTATTCAGTGAATATCATTTTGCATGGTCTGCCTGTGTAAACAGACTTCTAAATGACTGCCAATTGGAAAATGTTTAACCATCAGTGGTCATTTAAGGTACTGCCACACTAAACAATCCCGCTAGCGATCACGATAACGACGCATACTAATGCGATCGCTAGCGGGATTGTTTCTATATCGCTAAGTGCGGCCACATTTAGCGATATAGTTAACGACGCTATCGCCGTTAGCGATCTTCTTAACGACTTTAGCGGTACAAAAGTACGCTAAATCGCTAAGAAAAGGTGCCACACTAGCGATATATACTTACCCAGCGGGAGCGCCGACGAGAAAATAGGGTCCGGAACGATTCCAGCGACGAGCGAGATCACAGCAGGAAGCTCGTCGCTGGCAGCTGCCGCACTGAACAACATCGCTAACGGGATCGCTAAATAGTGACGTTTTTTAGCGATCCCGTTAGCGATATTGTTCAGTGTGGCATACCCTTTAGTTCCTCCAGTTGGTCCATGCAAACAGTCCCTAAACTATTCCAAATTCCATGGACTTACAATCTTGGGACATATACAATTGTGCTCAAAAGTTTACATACCCTGGCGAATTTTTCCATTCTTGGAGTTTTTTTCAGAGAATTTGAATGATAACACCAAAACTTTTTCTCCACTCATGGTTAGTGGTTGGGTAGAGCCATTTATTGTTAAACTGCTGTGTTTTCTCTTTTTAAATCATAATGACAACCCAAAGCATCCAAATGACCCTGATCAAAAGTTCACATACCCCATTTCTTAATATCGAGTATTGTCCCTCTAAAATCAAAGACATCTTGAAGTCTTTTGTGGTAGTTGTGGATGAATTTCTTTATTTTCTCAGATGGTAAAGTTGCCCACTCTTCTTGGCAAAAAGCCACCTTTTCCTGTAAATTCCTGGGCTGTCTAGCATGAACTGTACACTTGAGATCTCTCCAGAGTGGCTCAATGATATTGAGGTCAGGAGACTGAGATGGCCACTCCAGAACCTTCACGTTGTTCTGCTGTAGCCAATGACAGGTCGACTTGGCCTTGTGTTTTGGATTGTTGTCATGTTGTAAAGTCCAAGTACATCCCATGTCCAGCTTCCGAGCTGATGATTGCAAATTTGCCTCCAGTATTTGCTGATAATGTGCTGCATTCATCTTTCCTTCATCTTTGACCAAGTTTCCTGAGCCTTTGTCGCTCACACATCTCCAAAACATCAGCCATCCACCTGATGGTGTTCCTTTCATCATAGGCCTTGTAGACTTCTCTCCAAATGTAACGTGTATGGTTGTGGCTATAAAGTTCTTTTTTGGTCTCATTAGTCCATAATACCTTTTTCCAGAAGTTTTGAGGCTTTTTTTTTGTGCTGTTTTGCGTATCGTAGGCAATATACTTTGTGTCATTTGGGCAGTAATGGCTTTCTTCTGTTGACTTAACTATGCAGCCCATTTTTCTTCAAGTGCCTCCTTATTGTGCATCTTGAAACAGCCACACCACTAGTTTTCAAGAAATCCAGTATTTCAGCTGATGTTATTTGTAGGCTTTTCTTTGCATCCCAACAATTTTCCTGGCAGTTGTGGACGAAATTTTTGTTGGTCTACCTGACCGTGGTTTTGGTTTTACACAGCCCCTGATTTTCCATTTGTTAATCACAGTTTGAACGCTGCTGACTGGCATTATCAGTTCCTTGCCTATCTTTTTGCATCCCTTTCCTGTTTTATACAGTTCAACTACCTTTTGCCCGTAGATCCGTTTTAACAATTCTTTTGCTTTCCCCATGACTCACAATCTAGAAATGTCAGTTGCTGGATGAAAGATGCAAGAGTCTGTCTGCATCCCAGAAACTCACTCAGCTTTTATGCACACACACTGATTACAAGCAAAAAAAAGTCTCAGGTGAGAATGTTACCTTTAGTAGCCATTCAAAGAGATTTGTGTCAACTTCTGTGCATGTTATCAGGCCAAAATCACCAGGGTATGTAAAATTTTGATCAGGGTCATTTGGATGTTTTGGGTTGTCATTATGATTTAAAAAGAGAAAACACAGTAGTTTGATAATAAATGGCTTCACCCATCCACTAACCATGAGTGGAGAAAAAGTTTTGGTGCTATCATTCATATTCTCTGAAAAAAGGCCAAGAAAGCAAAAATTCTGCTGGAGTATGTAAACTTCTGAGCACAACTGTATAATATATGAATTTCACTTTTATTCTATTGAAGAACTGAAATAAATTAACTTTTTAAAGATATTCTAATTTTGTGAGAAGCACCTGTAGTTTCCAGTTCTATGAAATTCTCCTTTTTAATGGAAAATGTCAGTTTGGAAATGCCAAGCAATATATGGGGAGCCTGTTAAAGAGCAGGAGAATCCGAATAAAATTACAAAGTTTTGTGGGAGTAGATTCAGTTTAACTTGTATTTTGTTCGTTGAAATTCGTACTCATTCTGATGTTGCATACAAAGTTAGCTGTCAAGCAGTCAGGACTACCCCATTGACTGCTAAGCCCAAAATAAACAGGAACTTGAATGACCAATATACAACTTATACTGACTAATATAAAATACTCTAATAGCAAACATTTTAATTTCTAGGATTAGGTTTTGGGAGAATAATATAATATTATTACTTATAACCATTTTTAAGAAAATTGCTAATTTCACAGGTCTACAAAAAATATTTTTGTAATCATTGCAGGTGACTTTGTACTTTTCCGAATCATCTTTAAGTCCTGATTTCAAAAATGTATATAGTTTGTCTGTAGCACGTTTAGTTTCCATGGAGCAGCATAATTTTTATAAGGTATAGGAAATATACTGGCGACTTTAAGAAAACAGTAATCTACATATCAGAAAAAAATGCTTCACCTTACAAAAACATTTTTGTTGAACCAAAATAATTTCACATGCAAAATAGAAACCAAAATATGAGCAGAAATTAAAAGTGCTTGACATTAGACTGTCGTTGATACGATTTTTCAGGGTTGTCCCTTTTCAACATCCAACAGTAATCTGCCGTCATTGAGTCATTCCAAAAACCCTGGTAGTGGTGTTCTATTACTTTAGTGTCCTGGTGAAACGCTCGCCTTGTTCATCGCTTGCATACCCAAGATTTTGAGGGAAGAAATCTAAATGTGAATGCAAAAAGTGCATGTTCAGAGACATGCCACATCCAAGACACTGGTACGCATTTAGCAGTTCCTCAACACCTTCAACATATTCTGGAGATTTTTGTTTTCCTAAGAAGTTTTCACAGATCCACTTGAAGCTGTTCCAAGATCTCAATTCCTTATCATCTAGAGTTCCTTCAAACACATCATCTCTCATAAGCTCTCTGATCTGAGGACCAACAAATACCCCTTCCTTCAATTTTGCTGGTAAAAAGCTGGAGAATTTATGTGAAATGTACTGGAACCCTTGTGAAGTTGTCTTTGTCATGGCTTTCACAAAGTTTTTAATCAATCCCAACTTTATATATAGTGGAGGAAGAAAGATGTTTGTTGGAACAACTAAAGGATTATGCTGAATTTGTCTTTACCTGGAGCATAGTTGTTTCTCTGTCCCTAATGATGACAAACATAATGCTCTACTGTATTTCTACTGTCCCATAAATGCAAGAAGCAACAATATTTTGTGAAACCTCCTTGCATTCCCATTAGCAGACCAATCACTTTCAAATCTCCACAGATATTCCATTGATGATGCTTATATTGTATAGCATCCAAAACAACTGACAGATTTTCACAACTTTCCTTTAGATGACATGAGTGAGAAATAGGGATTAATGGTTTAATATTTCCATTGTGAAGCAACACTGCTTTCAAACTTCTCTGGGATGAGTCAATAAACAATTGCCAATCTGCAACAAATTACTCTTGATTCAGTTCTTCAAAGAGGCCATTCACATTTGTTACAGTACACCATTGGTCCATCAACTGTGAAAAATTGTGTTAAAGTGTTACTTCTGTTTCGGTAATAACACACTTTGACATCATCATGAAGAAGATTCTTCTGTTTCAACCTAGATGCAAGAAGTTCAGCTTTATCTTTTGACAATGAAAGGTCTCTGATGAGATCAGTTAATTCATGTTGAGTAAAGCGTTCTGGTTGCTCGGCTGCTCCATAAGGTATATAGAAAAATATTTAGACTTGAGAGTCCTCAGTGATTGATTCCTTTTAATGGCTAACTGAAAAGATGGTAACAAATTGCAAGCTTTCGAGACTACTCAGGTCTCTTCATCAGGCAAAGACTAATACAAAATCTGAAGAATCACATATTTATACACAAAACAGCACAGAAAAAATGCAATAGATAAGACAAGTGACGTGAAGCAGAATAGTCATTATGGCAGAGGGATGAACATAAATATTGGAACAGTTCATAGATAAGGAGTGTGAAAGTTTTATTACCCTCTGATTGGGGTCTGGTAATGTTTTGTGATGTTTTCACAGGGTATTTGGAGTAAATGTCCAACTGGGGGACTGTATGTGGGGGAGACCGGGCAAAAACTGAGAACAAGGATGAATTCTCATCGCCACACAATAAGAGAAAAAAAATGGATCTACCTGTGGCAAAACATTTTTGCTCCCCTGATCATAGCATGTTAAATATGAAAATACTTGTACTGAGAGGCAATTTCACATCTCGGAGACAGAGAAGAATTTGCGAATACAAATTGATGGTGACCTTTGACACTCTTAATGCTGGAATGAACCTATCACATGGATTTATGGCCTATTACATCAATTAAGGAATTTACTCCAAATACCCTGTGTAAACATCACAAAACATTACCAGACCCCAATCAGAGGGTAATAAAACTTTCACACTCCTTATCTATGAACTGTTCCAATATTTATGTTCATCCCTCTGCCATAATGACTATTCTGCTTCACGTCACTTGTCTTATCTATTGCATTTTTTCTGTGCTGTTTTGTGTATAAATATGTGATTCTTCAGATTTTGTATTAGTCTTTGCCTGATGAAGAGACCTGAGTAGTCTCGAAAGCTTGCAATTTGTTACCATCTTTTCAGTTAGCCATTAAAAGGTATCAACCACTGAGGACTCTCAAGTCTAAATATTTTTCTATCTACTGGCTAACACGGTACAAAGATATACATCTTTACTGTACCATAAGGTACATACTCATCTTGACTTGAGGTCTCCATGTCTTCGCCAGTAGCTTCAGCTCCATAGTCTTCATATTCTACTTCATTTTTATTCAATCCAGACAACAGTGGTAGAGGAACTAGCATGGTACCATCATGTGGAACTGGCCTAATCGCAGATTCAAGTTCAGGATAATTAATCTTATGTTTTTTCTTTGTAGAAAAGCCCTTCAGTTTGACAAAACAAAAGTAGCAGTCATCACTATGATTTTTGGGTTCTCTCCAAATCATGGAAACAGCAAATGGCATAGCCACTTTCCTCATATTCAACCAGTCACAAAGACCAGATGAACAACTTGAGCATATCACATGAGGGGCCCAGCTTTTGTCTTGATCACCAAGTGGACACTTAAAGTACATCTTTAATTATTGTATTGTTAACGTTGTTACTTACGACTTGTGTTTTGAAACTGTTAAACTGTAAAGTGCTGTGGAATATGATGGCGCTATATAAAGATTATTATTATTATTACATCTGGTACATCTTTTTATATCATGAGTGATTGAACGTACTTGGCCTTTTGGTGTAAAAGAACCACACACATAGCAGAATCTGTTCGGGTGATTGATACACTGTCAGGGAATTTTTCTCCTTTAAATCAGATCAAACAGTAGAGTAAGCTCAGTTCAATGGTGGTGATAAACTAAAAAAAAAAATGCGATGAGCCGACCAACTATATGTAGATATTTCCCCAGAGATGACAAGACAGCTTGTATTTAGAACTGATTTTACTGGAGGTAATCTGGTAGATAACCATTTACCTCATACAGTTGTGAGGTAAACAGGTCAGCCTATTCCTTACAGAAGAACATTTGCAGACAGGCAGTTTCTCAGTGTGATACTGCCTGCTTTCAGGTTCTCTCTTCGTGGAGACCCTCACTCAGTTACACCTCAGTGGCTTAGTTGTTTTCTACCCTCTGAGGTGATTTGCCCTCCCAGAAATGCAGTGAAAATCCTCTCACAATGGTGGCTGTCCGCTGCCTTCCCTTCTATCTCCCTGTGGCAGAGCTCAGATCCCTGTAGAGGCCTGTCTGCTGTCAGAGTCTCACATACCAGTCCTTGTTGCTATCATTATCCTTTTATGACTGACTCAAATCTTACAGCCTCATAACAGTTAGCTCCTCCCCATAATATGTGACTTTTAAAAAAGCTGTACTGTCAATACTCCTTCCCATAAAACTCACTAAAACCTTTACTGATGTTGTCCTGTAAGAAAATTCAGAATTAAGACAAGCAAAGAAATGGGAATAACATGGGAAAAACCACATACATTGAAAATGCAGAAATAATGTAATAACAAAAATACTTCTAACTAAGAAACTTTATGTGATAGAGCAAAACTAAGAATATTTTTGGAATCAGCACATCAAATTCCATAAAACAGAAATATTACATATGCTGATTATCTTTTTTGTGTTGACCAGTGATATTGTATTAACCCCTTTCTGCCATTGGACGTACTATCCCATTCATGTGACCTGGGCCTTAATTCCCATGGACAGGATAGTACGTCATGTGCGATCACGGCCAGGTGTCAGCTGATTCTCACAGCTGACACCCGGCACTAAGTGCCAGGTGCTCCCGGCACTTTAACCCCGGCACTTTAACCCCCAGAACACTGAGATCAAATATGATCGCAGAGTTCCAGAGCCGGCACAGGGGCTGACAGCCCCTCTGCCTTTTGATCAGAGACCCCATGGTGGGGTCCCGATCACTGCTATGGAGACCCGATGTTGTCATGATGACATCCGGGTCTCCAGATCTGTGAAACTTCCTGTCATGCGCAGAGCATGTCAGGAAGTCTCACAGGTCAGTGTACAGAAACTGCAGCGCTGACAACTTCTGTAGCATGCAGATGCTGCTTCATCTGCATGCTATAGAAGCGATCAGCCTGCACAAAATGATTGTCCCAAAGTGGGACAAAGTGTAAAAGTAAGAATAAAATAAAAACATTTTTTTTAAATAATTGTAAAAATATTTTTAAAAAATAATAAAAAAATCAATATTTATTCTATCACTAAATATATATTTGAACAAAAAAACAATAGTACACATATTTGGTACAAGGGAAAAAACAATGCTTAATCATCATACCGCGGTGGAATAACACACGAAAAGACGGATATAAATTAACATGGTACCGCTAAAAAATTTGTCTTGTCCCGCAAAAAAGAGCCACCTATAGCATCATCAGCAAAAAAATACAAAAGTTATAGCTGCCAGAATAAAGTGATGCAAAAACAATTATTTTTTCTATAAAATAGTTTTTATTATATACAAGCGCCAAAACATAAAAAATGATATAAATGAGGTATCGCTGTAATTGTACTGACCCAAAGAATAGAACTGCTTTATCAATTTTACCACACACAGAACGGTGTAAACACCCCCTAAAAGAAATTCATGAACTGCTGGTTTTTGCTCATTCTGTCTCCCAAAAATCAGAATAGAAAGTGATCAAGAAATATCATGTGCCCGAAAATGGCACCAATAAAAATGTCAACTCGTCCTACAAAAAACAAGACCTCACATGACTCTGGGGGCCAAAATATGGAAAAATTATAGCTCTCAAAATGTGGTGATGCAAAAACAATTTTTTGCAATAAAAAGCATCTTTTAGCGTGTGACAGCTGCCAAACATAAAAACTTGCTTTAAAAACCTGCTATAAATAGTAAATCAAACCCCCTTTATCACCCCCTTAGTTAGGGAAAAATAATAAAATAAAAAAATGTATTTATTTCCATTTTCCCATTAGGCTTAGGGTTAGGGTTGGGGCTAAAGTTAGGGTTAGGGTTGGGGCCTAAGTTAGGGTTGTGATTGGGGCTAAAGTTAGGGTTGGGGCTAGAGTTGGGGTTAGGGTTGGGATTAGGGTTAGGGTTGGGATTAGGGTTAGGGGTGTGCTGGTGTTAGGGTTAGGTTTGTGGTTAGGGTTATGGTTAGGGTTGGGATTAGTATTAGGGTTCTGTTGGAGTTAGGGTTGGAATTAGAATTGGAGGTGTTATGAACGTGCTAGAGATGGTTTCTGAGCAGAGGCTCCCTCTGGTGGTTACAGACAGTACTGAACCTTACAGCGAGGAATGGCAATCTGGGATCACTGACTGGACTGATATAAGGGAGGTTCCCTCCCATGATGGTCGCCGGTGATCAATTGTTCTTGTCTCAATTGTGGTTCCTGGGTCATTTGGAAGTTTGCTGGAGTCTTGCATGCATCTGCTGCTTTCAGATAAGATATTTTCTGCTTTTCTTTTTGTGCTTGCTTTTTGCATAATTTTCTGCACGTTTGTGGAGGTCAGCCGGGTCCCATCCTGGGGCCTGTGCTCCTCTCAGTTTATCTGTAGCCACTGTTATTTGTTTATTTGCTTTTTCCTGTTTTTTCAGTGGCTGCGGCTTAGTTTTGTTACACCAGAGATCTGATTTAGGTGGTGGAGATCGTGTGATCTCAGGCGTTTTTGCAATCAGAAGAGTTGGTATTTTTTAGGGTTTTTTGTTGGATTGCAGTCAGAATTCTTTCCTGTACTTTTCTGTCTAGACAGATTGGGCCCCAGCGTTTGCTCATTCTATTTTCTGTCTGTGTCCGTGCTTCTTCTTGTCTAACCGCTATGTTTGGGGGCTTCCTATTTTCTTTGGGGATTGGCTCCAGGGCAGATAGCTTTCATCTTTCTGACTTTAGGTGTAGTTATCTCTCAGGCTGTGACGAGGCGTCTAGGATCAACGTAGGAACGCTCCACGGCTACCTCTAGTTGTGTGGTTAGTTCAGGTTACTGCAATTCAATAGGTTCCAGCCTCTCTGGTGTATTGCCGTTTTTGCTTTTTCTCCTCAGCTACCTAAACATAACAGTATCACCGGCCCTAACTGAAAATTATATGGTACTCACAGAAGGGAAAAATAGTGTGGAAAGAAAAAAATTGTCAGAATTGTCAGAGATTTTTTTTTTTTCTGTTTGTTGCATTTTTTCCCTCTTTTTCTCTGGGTGCTGAGGAGGATTTTTTTTTCTCTCAATGGAGTTTGCACAGTTGTCTGGACGTGTGGATTAGCTTGCCACTGAGGTTCGGAGTATTGCTACCTATCTTGCTAGGTTGCCGGTTATGGAACCTAGGATTCCCATGCCAGATTTGTTTTTGGGGGATTGGGCTAAATTTCTGAATTTCAAAAATAACTGTAAGTTGTTTTTTGCCTTAAAACCTAAATCCTCGGGAGCGCAGCACAGCAGGTTCAAATTGTCATCTCTCTCCTGCGCGGCGACCCTCAGGATTGGGCTTTTTCCCTGACACCTGGGGATCCTGTTTTGAATGATATTGATGTATTTTTTCTGGCTCTGGGGTTATTGTATGATGAACCTAATGTCACTGATCAAGCTGAAAAAACCTTGTTGGCATTAAATCAGGGTCTTGAAGACGCTGAGTTGTACTGTCAGAAATTCCGAAAGTGGGCAGTCCTGACCAAATTTAATGATGATGCTTTGGCAGCCCTTTTTCGGAAGGGGCTGTCAGAGAATGTAAAGGATGTTATGGTGGGATTCCCTGTCCGCTCTAGTCTCAATGATTCTATGTCATTGGCTATTCAAATTGACAGACGTTTGCATGAGCGCAGAGGTATGCGTGAGATGGTGTTGCCTTGTGAGCCAGCTCCTGGGCCCATGCAGTGTGATGGAGTGACTTCTGGGGCTCAGCGTCATGAGTTTCGAAAGCGCAATGGGTTATGCTTCTACTGTGGTGACGCCTCTCATGCTCTTTCCATCTGCCTTAAGCGGGGAAGACGTTTTGCACGCTCAGTTGTCTTGGGTAGTGTTCAGACTAAATTTCTGTTGACTGTTACCCTGATTTGCTCCTTGTCCACATTTTCTGCTCAGGCTTTTGTTGATTCAGGAGCAGCTATTAACCTGATGGATTTTGACTTTGCCAAACGTTGTGGGTTTCCCATGATACCCCTACGGAAGTCTATTCCCCTACTGGGCATTGATTCTACCTGTTTGGCGGAGAATAAACCCCAATTTTCTACTCAGGTGATAATGAGGGTTGAACCAGATCATCAGGAGAGTTGCAAATTTCTGGTGCTGCATAATCTGCATGCCATTATTGTACTAGGTTTCCCTTGGTTACAGTCTCATAATCCTGTTTTGGATTGGAAATCTGTGTCTGTGACCAGTTGGGGCTGCCAATATGTTAATACTGACACTCCTGTTTTTTCTGCCTCTCCCCAGTCTCAGGATGTTCCTGACTTTTTGACTGATATTTCGGAAGTATTTAGTGAAAGTAAATCTGCATCCTTGCCCCCTCACAGGAGCTATGATTGCGCTATTGAATTAGTGCCTGTTACACCCGGTCCCAGCGCTGCCTCTGCACTCCGTTCTGCTCACCACTGTTCCTCGGGCTGTCCCTCTGCGGCGGTCTGTGCGTGGGCTGGGGTCTCCTGTCCCATCTGCTCTCCGGCGTCCTGAGTCCTTCTCCACTTCCTGGCACGCTGCTGGCAGGCCTCCAGACAGTCGGCTTAGGACGCGAGGCCGCGCCCACCGCCTCTCTTAAAGGGCAGCGTGCATCTTTTGAAATAGCTAATTATCCAATGGCTGCGCACTCAGTACTATATCTGGTCACTCCACCATTAGGGGAGTGCCGGAGCAACGTGTTCTATCATTGCTACATCCGGTTCTGTGCCTGTTCTGTCTGCGCTGCGTCTGCAGTCTCTGTGCTTCGCTGATACTGTTTGTCTCCTCAGATCATTGCTAACCCGTATCTGGCTAATCTGGACAATCTCGGCTATTACTGGCGCAAGTGTCATCCCGTTCCGCCATCAGCCATCCGTACCCGTGGACCGTGACAAGGTCACTGAAGCCAGCCTTCTACCATCCGTTCTGGACCAGGACCTTTCCCTTCTCCGTCAAGAACTTTCCACGGACTCTGTAAATACTTGTTACCCTTTTGGTCCCTCTGGGACAGCTGCCACGTGTCCGGGGTCTAACTGGAGGTAGCACCTGTGTCCTCCGGGTATTCCATTCTGGTCCTGTTCGAGGGGCCTTACTACGGGTACCCGGGGCTCACTAGTTACGCCCCCTTCGGAGCCCCCCGGACCGCGGTCTCGAGGTTCCACATTAAAAAATAAAAACGAATGTGAACTTCACCACCTCTGCCTCCGCTTCCATTCGTTACAGATTGCTCCGGCCATGGAACCCGCTGGATCCCAGAGACCTCCGACCACGGATCTGTGCCAGGAGGTGGCCCGTTTGGGAGTTCAACAGGACAAGATCACGACTTATCTACACAGCTTGTCTACCCGCATGGATTCCCTAGGGTCCTCGTCTGCACCTGACTCTTCTATCAATAATCAGGTACCAGTTCCCATGGCAAATCAAGGTCCCCGTCTAGCGGCTCCTACCCGTTTCCAGGGTGATCCTACTCTGTGTCGGGGTTTCCTCAATCAGTGCACTCTACACTTCGAAATCTTGGGGCATATGTTTGCTTCTGACCGAGCCAAGGTGGGCTTCATCATATCACACCTGGGAGGAGAAGCCCTCGCCTGGCTAAACCCGCTATGGGAGAGAGGGGATCCGGTGGTTAACGATCTTCAATCTTTCCTAGAGGCTTTTCGCAGGACTTTCGATGAACCTGGTCGTACCACTTCGACTGCATCAGCTCTGCTCCGCCTGTGCCAAGGTACTCTCACGGTAGCTCAGTATGCTGTTAAATTCCGCACCCTCTGTCTGAATTGTCGTGGAACAATGAGGCCCTGGTTGCTAACTTCTGGGAAGGCCTATCCGGAAGAATCAAGGATGAGCTGGCGGGACGGGACAGACCTACTCTCTTGGAAGAGCTAATATCCTTGGCAACCCGAATTGACCTGCGTTTTCAGGAGCGCTCCATGGAGATCAAGCGGGACAAAAGGTCCTATCACCTGGACTCTAGTTTGTACAAAACAGGTACTTCACCCTCCGCCTCCGAGGCCATGGAGGTGGACCATGTAAGTTTGGCCACCCGCCGCCGGGAGGCACGTCGCAAGGAGGGAAGTTGTTACTACTGCGGTAGTTCTGAACATTTGATTCATTTCTGTCCTAAAAAGTCGGGAAACTCCAGTGCCTAGGTCCGGTAGGAGGGGCCAACCTAGGTAAAGAGCAGTCCTCTCCCTCTTTACACATCTCTGTCACCGTGTCCTATGGAGCAATAAAATTCTCCGAACACTGTCTACTGGATTCTGGAGCTGCAGGGAACTTCATCCAGCAGGCGGTTGTGGATCATTACCGCTTACCAGTCCAGCGTCTTCCTGATCCGTTACAGGTGTCCGCCGTGGATGGCAAACCGCTGACCGAGCCCGTCCAGTTTCAAACCGAGTTGGTGGAACTCCGGGTAGGTCTAATGCATACTGAACGAATGCGATTTTATGTATATCCTGGTTTATCCCATCCCATGCTTCTAGGTTTACCTTGGCTCCAGATGCATGAACCAGTCCTTAATTGGAAAACTGGAGAAGTTCTGCGTTGGGGAGATACCTGCATGAATTGTTGCTTAACCCGGATTCAACCTGTTTCGCCTCCAGTCCAGCCTGATACCCTGCCAGGGTTACCTTCCGCCTATTGGTCCTTCTCTGACGTCTTTGGGAAAAAAGAGGCTGAGAGACTACCTCCACACAGGTCGTATGACTGTCAGATAGAGCTTCTTCCAGGAGCATCACCCCCTCGCGGGAGAGTTTATCCTCTTTCACAGGCAGAGACTCAGGCCATGTCGGACTACATTCAAGAGAATTTGGCTAGAGGATTTATCCGAAAGTCATCGTCACCGGCAGGAGCTGGATTCTTCTTTGTAAAGAAAAAGGACGGATCCTTGCTGCCCTGCATTGACTATCGGGGTCTAAATCAAATCACGGTAAAAAACAGGTATCCATTGCCTCTTATTTCAGAGCTGTTTGATCATCTCCGAGGGGCCAAGATCTTCACCAAATTGGACCTCAGAGGGGCCTACAACCTGATCCGAATCAGAGAGGGAGACGAATGGAAAACAGCCTTCAACACCCGTGACGGCCACTATGAATACCTGGTAATGCCATTCGGCCTAAGCAATGCACCTGCGGTTTTTCAGGAATTTGTTAATGACATTTTCAGGGACTTGCTCTATACTTGTGTCGTGGTTTACCTGG
The DNA here is from genome assembly GCA_033576555.1 of Oophaga sylvatica. Taxonomy (NCBI): domain Eukaryota; kingdom Metazoa; phylum Chordata; class Amphibia; order Anura; family Dendrobatidae; genus Oophaga; species Oophaga sylvatica. The sequence continues at coordinate 51,340 of JARQOD010001117.1, read as the reverse complement.
ACGATATTTTGATTTTTTTCTGCTGACTTGACGTCACACCGGAGGCAAGTACGCCTGGTCTTACAAAGACTGAGAGAGAACAGGCTCTATGCCAAATATGAGAAATGCCTCTTTGAGCAGTCCTCTTTGCCTTTCCTTGGGTACATTGTATCTTCCACAGGATTAAAGATGGATCCGGAGAAGTTGTCTGCAGTTCTCAACTGGCCTCGTCCGTCTGGGCTAAAAGCCATACAAAGATTCCTCGGATTCGCCAATTACTACCGGCAATTCATTCCACACTTTTCCACCCGAGTGGCTCCAATCACTGCCTTAACCCGGAAAGGTGTAAACTCTAAGGAATGGTCCTCCGAGGCAGAAGAGGCCTTTGTTTCTCTCAAGAAAGCCTTCGCTTCTGCACCCGTTCTCCATCGTCCTAATTCAAGTGAGCAATTTTTTCTTGAAGTTGACGCTTCTTCCATAGGTGCAGGAGCAGTTCTGACCCAGAAGACGTCTACCGGGCGGATGATCTCGTGTGGTTTTTTTCCAAGGTTTTTTCTCCTGCAGAAAGGAACTACTCTGTCGGTGATCGCGAACTGTTGGCCATCAAATTGGCTCTGGAAGAATGGAGACATCTTCTTGAAGGAGCTCATCACCAGGTAATCATATTCACCGACCATAAAAACCTTGCCTATCTCCAATCTGCTTTAAGACTGAATCCCCGTCAGGCCCGTTGGGCATTATTTTTTGCCCGTTTCAATTTTGCACTTCATTTCCGTCCAGCTGACAAGAACATCAAGGCAGACGCACTCTCTAGGGCTTTCTTGCCTCCTGAACTGCAGGAGGAACCTCAGCACATTATTGAACCTTCTAGGTTAGTCTCTGTTGCCTCCACTGATCTGGCCCGGCTTCCTCCTGGAAAGACTTTCGTGTCTGCTTCTCACCGTACTCGTGTTCTGCGCTGGGGTCATTCTTCTAAGTTGGCTGGCCATGCTGGTCAGAAAAAGACGCAGCAACTCATCTCCCGGTATTACTGGTGGCCTACCATGGTCAAGGATATCCAGGAGTTCGTCACAGCATGTCCTTCATGTGCTCGTAACAAAACTGTTAAACATCTACCAGCCGGCAGGCTTCTGCCTCTTCCGATTCCGTCCGCTCCCTGGCAGCACATCGCGATGGATTTCATCACGGATCTTCCCATCTCTTCTGGCTGCTTGGTGGTATGGGTTGTGGTGGACCGCTTCTCTAAAATGGCTCACTTCGTTCCGCTATCTGGCCTCCCGTCTGCTCCAGAACTGGCCACTCACTTCATCCAGCACATCTTTTGTCTACATGGATTTCCTCTCCACATCGTGTCCGACAGGGGCGTCCAGTTCACCTCTAAGTTCTGGAGAGGACTCTGTAAAATGGTAAAAATTGAACTAGATTTTTCTTCTGCATATCATCCCCAGTCTAATGGGCAAGTGGAGAGGATCAATCAAATCCTGGCTGGATACCTGCGTCACTTCGTCAACACTCATCATAATGACTGGGTAGAATTACTGCCCTGGGCGGAATTCTCCTACAACAATCAAGTAAGTGAATCTTCTGGAAAGTCTCCCTTTCAGATTGTGTTTGGACTGCAACCCGGAATTCCTCTTCCTGTCTCGGGATTGTCGGATGTTCCGGCAGTCGATACCTTGTCAAAGAATTTCTCGGACATTTGGAGAGAGACCAGGTTGGCTTTGGAGAAAGCTTCTCAACGTATAAAAACGCATGCGGACAAAAGACTGTTTGGAGGCTCCCATCTTTCGTCCAGGAGACAAGGTATGGCTCTCCTCCAAGTACATCCGTCTGAAGTTACCATCGTACAAATTGGGTCCTCGTTTCATTGGTCCCTTTGAAGTTTTGAGACAGATCAACCCGGTCTCTTATAAACTGAAATTGCCTAATTCTCGAAGAGTACCTAACTCCTTTCATGTTTCCCATCCTCAAACCAGTAGTGTTGAGTTCCTTTTTTAAGGACCCGGGTACCACTCCTGATCCGGTCTCTGAGGATGATGTTTTTGAGGTAAAACATATCTTGGCCTCTAAGCGAGTAAGAGGTAGGATCTATTACCTGGTGGACTGGAGGGGTTTTGGTCCTGAGGAGAGGTCTTGGGAGCCTAAAGAGAACATCCAGGCCCCTCTTCTTCTTAAAAGATTTCACGCAGGCTTGAAAAAGAGGGGGAGTAAAGAGGGGGATACTGTTACACCCGGTCCCAGCGCTGCCTCTGCACTCCGTTCTGCTCACTCACCTGTTTCTCGGGCTGTCCCTCTGCGGCGGTCTGTGCGTGGGCTGGGGTCTCCTGTCCCATCTGCTCTCCGGCGTCCTGAGTCCTTCTCCACTTCCTGGCACGCTGCTGGCAGGCCTCCAGACAGTCGGCTTAGGACGCGAGGCCGCGCCCACCGCCTCTCTTAAAGGGGCAGCGTGCATCTTTTGAAATAGCTAATTATCCAATGGCTGCGCACTCAGTACTATATCTGGTCACTCCACCATTAGGGGAGTGCCGGAGCAACGTGTTCTATCATTGCTACATCCGGTTCTGTGCCTGTTCTGTATGCGCTGCGTCTGCAGTCTCTGTGCTTCGCTGATACTGTTTGTCTCCTCAGATCATTGCTAACCCGTATCTGGCTAATCTGGACAATCTCGGCTATTACTGGCGCAAGTGTCATCCCGTTCCGCCATCAGCCATCCGTACCCGTGGACCGTGACAAGGTCACTGAAGCCAGCCTTCTACCATCCGTTCTGGACCAGGACCTTACCCTTCTCCGTCAAGAACTTTCCACGGACTCTGTAAATACTTGTCACCCTTTTGGTCCCTCTGGGACAGCTGCCACGTGTCCGGGGTCTAACTGGAGGTAGCACCTGTGTCCTCCGGGTATTCCATTCTGGTCCTGTTCGAGGGGCCTTACTACGGGTACCCGGGGCTCACTAGTTACGCCCCCTTCGGAGCCCCCCGGACCGCGGTCTCGAGGTTCCACATTAAAAAATAAAAACGAATGTGAACTTCACCACCTCTGCCTCCGCTTCCATTCGTTACAGTGCCTGGTGGTAAATTTCCTAAAGGTCGCCTTTTTAATTTGTCTGTACCTGACCACGATGCTATGCGATCTTATATCAAGGAGTAATTGGAGAAGGGTCATATCAGACCATCCTCTTCACCCTTGGGCGCCGGTTTTTTCTTTGTGGCCAAAAAGAATGGTTCATTGAGGCCGTGTATTGATTATCGTCTCTTGAATAAGATCACTGTGAAGTATCAATATCAGTTACCCTTGATTTCTGACCTGTTTTCCAGAGTGAAAAGTGCTAGTTGGTTTACCAAGCTTGACCTCAGGGGGGCGTATAACCTTATTCGCATTAAGCACAGGGATGAATGGAAAACGGCTTTTAATACTCCAGAGGGGCATTTTGAGTACCTAGTGATGCCCTTTGGGCTCACTAATGCTCCTTCCGTCTTCCAATCCTTCATGAATGATATTTTCAGGGATTTTGTGGATAAATTTCTGATTGTTTATTTGGATGATATCTTGATTTTTTCTGGGACTGGGACTCTCATGTAAAACATGTTCGGACTGTGTTCCAGATTTTGAGAGAGAATGCACTGTATGTGAAGGGATCTAAGTGTCTTTTTGGCGTACAGAAGGTCTCATTTCTAGGATTAATTTAGTCTCCATCTGTTATTGAAATGGACCCGGTCAAGGTTCAGGCCATCTGTGATTGGGTCCAACCTACTTCATTAAAGGCTCTTCAGAGATTTATGGGTTTTGCCAATTTTTATCGTAAATTTATTTGTAATTTCTCTGGTATTGTTAAACCATTGACTGATTTGACCAAAAAGGGTTCTGATGTGGTGAATTGGCCTCCTGAGGCAGTTTCTGCGTTTCAGGAACTTAAACAGAGATTCACTTCTGCTCCAGTTCTACGGCAGCCTGATGTTTCTCTACCGTTTCAGGTGGAGGTTGATGCCTCTGAAATTGGGGCAGGTGCTGTTTTGTCCCAAAGAGATCCAGAGACCTCTAAGAGTAACCCTTGTGCCTTTTTCTCTCGAAAATTTTCTCCAACTGAACGTAATTATGATGTGGGTAATCAGGAGTTATTGGCCATGAAGTGGGCCTTTGAAGAGTGGAGTCATTGGCTAGAAGGAGCCAGACATCAGGTGGTGGTCCTCACGGACCATAAGAACCTGGTTTATCTCGAATCAGCCAAGCGACTTAATCCTAGACAGGCTAGGTGGGCCTTGTTTTTCACACGTTTTAATTTTGTGGTTTCTTTTCTTCCTGGCACTAAGAATGTTAAGGCGGATGCCCTCTCGAGGAGTTTCTTTGCGGACTCTCCTGAGTTATCTGATCCTGCTGTTATTTTGAAAGAGGGTGTAGTACTTTCCGCCATCTCTCCCAATTTGAGACTGGCTCTGGAAGGGTGTCAGGAGGATAAACCTGAGCGCTGCCCTATTGGGAAATTGTTTGTCCCAGACCAGTGGAAGAAGAGTGTGATGTCTGAGATTCATTGTTCCGCGTTGGCTGGTCATCCCGGGATTTTTGGTACCAGAGACTTGGTGAGTCAGTCCTTTTGGTGGCCTACTTTGTCTCATGACGTCAGGGAATTTGTGCAGTCCTGTGGGACTTGCTCTCGTTCCAAGCCTTGCTCTCGCTCTAGTGGTTTGTTAATGCCATTAACTGTGCCCAAGAGGCCATGGACCCATATCTCTATGGATTTCATTTCCGACCTCCCTGTTTCTCAGAGAATGACCGTTATCTGGGTAATCTGTGATAGGTTTTCCAAGATGATACATCTTGTGCCATTACCTAAGTTACCTTCCTCCTCCGAATTGGTGCCTTTGCTCCTTCAGCACGTGGTTCGGTTACATGGCATTCCGGAGAACACTGTGTCTGACAGAGGAGTCCAGTTTGTTTCCAGATTTTGGAGGACATTTTGTTCTAAACTTGGTGTTCAATTATCTTTCTCCTCTGCATTTCATCCTCAGACCAATGGACAAACCGAGAGAACAAACCAGACCTTGGAGACTTATTTGAGATGTTTTGTATCTGCTGATCAAGATGACTGGGTCTCTTTTTTGCCTTTGGCTGAGTTTGCTCTTAATAATAGGGCTAGCTCTGCCACCTTGATGTCTCCATTTTTCTGCAATTCTGGGTTTCACCCTCGATTTTCTTCGGGACAAGCGGAGGCTTCTGTCTGTCCGGGTGTTGTGGAGCGTATGCAGCAGATTTGGGACCAGGTAGTGGAGAGGTTGTCTCTCTCTCAGGAGAAGGCCCAACGGTTTGCCAACCGGCATAGGACTGATGGTCCTCGTTTAAAGTGGGGGACTTGGTTTGATTGTCCTCAAGAAATATCCCTATGAGGGTTGCATCTCTAAAGTTTAAGCCTAGGTTCATTGGACCTTATAAGATCATGGAGATTCTTAATCCTGTTTCCTTCAGTTTGCTTCTTCCAGGGACATTTAAGATCCATAACGTGTTCCACAAGTCCTTATTGAAGAGGTTTGTCGAGCCAGTGGTTCCTATGGCTGCGCCTCTGTTTTGGTTGAGGGCAATCTGGAGTATGTGGTTGAGAAAATATTGGATTCTCGTTTTTCTAGAAGAAACTCCAGTATTTGGTTAAGTGGAGAGGTTATGGTCAGGAGGACAATTCTTGGGTGTTTGCTTCGGACATCCATGCTAGGAGACTGATCCGTGCATATCACCGAGCTCATCCTGATCGGCCTGGTTGCACAAGTGAGGGTTCGGTGACCCCTCCTCAAGGGGGGTACTGTTATGAATGTGCTAGAGATGGTTTCTGAGCAGAGGCTCCCTCTGGTGGTTACAGACAGTACTGAACCTTACAGCGAGGAATGGCAATCTGGGATCACTGACTGGATTGATATAAGGGAGGTTCCCTCCCATGATGGTTGCCGGTGATCAATTGTTCTTGTCTCAATTGTGGTTCCTGGTTCATTTGGAAGTTTGCTGGAGTCTTGCATGCATCTGCTGCTTTCAGATAAGATATTTTCTGCTTTTCTTTTTGTGCTTGCTTTTTGCATAATTTTCTGCACTATTGTGGAGGTCAGCCGGGTCCCATCCTGGGGCCTGTGCTCCTCTCAGTTTATCTGTAGCCACTGTTATTTGTTCATTTGCTTTTTCCTGTTTTTTCAGTGGCTGCGGCTTAGTTTTGTTACACCAGAGATCTGATTTAGGTGGTGGAGATCGTGTGATCACAGGTGTTTTTGCAATCAGAAGAGCTGGTATTTTTTAGGGTTTTTTGTTGGATTGCAATCAGAATTCTGTCCTGTACTTTTCTGTCTAGACAGATTGGGCCCCAGCGTTTGCTCATTCTATTTTCTGTCTGTGTCCGTGCTTCTTCTTGTCTAACCACCATTACATGTTTGGGGGCTTCCTATTTTCTTTGGGGATCTGCTCCGGGGCAGATAGCTTTCATCTTTCTGCCTTTAGGTGTAGTTATCTCTCAGGCTGTGACGAGGCGTCTAGGATCAACGTAGGACTGCTCCACGGCTACCTCTAGTTGTGTGGTTAGTTCAGGTTACTGCAATCCAATAGGTTCCAGCCTCTCTGGTGTATTGCCGTTTTTGCTTTTTCTCCTCAGCTACCTAAACATAACATGGGGGGTTTCCACTGTTTAGACACATCAGGGGCTCCCCAATCGCGACATGGCATCTGATCTCAATTCCAGCCAATTCTGCTTTGAATGAGTCAAATGGTGCTCCTTCCCTTCTTTGCTCTGCCATGCTCCCAAACAGTAATTTACTCCCACATATGGGGTATCAACATACTCAGGACAAATTGCACAACAACTTTTGGGGTCCAATTATTCCTGTTACCATTGGAAAAATAAAAAATGTGTGACAGCCAAGCAGCTGTAAATAGTGCTTCCACAGACAGGCTTTGCTCTAGACACTACATCTGCCACATTCCATGGGTTGACCTTGTATTTATCCATCCTGTAACCTCAGTACAGGTATCTAGAATTACACAGGGACCCAAGGCTTGAAGCCATAGACTAGGCTGATGACCAGAGGAAAAAGTTGGCAGGAAGAAGAGTCACCAAGCAGAGTTATTATCAGGAGGTCAAAGTTTGGGTCAGAAATAGAGTTGAGAGATACTTTCCGATATCCAAAAGTATCGGAATCGGAATGGTATCGCCGATACCATTAAAATATCGGCGATACCTGATACCGATACCGGAAGTCCCATGTAAGTCTATGGGAACAAAATATCGCAACTAAAAAACCTCTTTCTTTCCTTGTAAACACTAAATATACACACATAGAATGCATATATATATATATACATGTCATTGTGACATATATATATACATATATGTATAGTTTATACACTTCTACATAGTAAAATATCCTCTGATTCAATTGCCGGGTAAAGCCGGCTTCTGTGAAAAGACAGAAGCACCCGACATGAAATGACACTTGGTGTACATAGGGTTAACCATGTCTTTTCATGTCCTTTGCTATCTGATTTGCACAAACAATTACATCAGTCTATGTGTGCAAAATTTCACACCTGTAGGGGTTAATTAAAGGTGTAAATTCGTTGTAAAAAAACCGGACTTTTTTGCTACGAATTTACACCTTTAATTAACCCCTACAGGTGTGAAATTTTGCACACTTACACTCATGTAATTGTTTGTGCAAATCAGATAGCAAACTACATGAAAAGACATGGTTAACCCTATGTACACCAAGTGTCATTTCATGTCGGGTTCTGCATTTTCACAAAAGCCGGCAATTGAATTAGCGGCTATTATACTATGAAGAAGTGTATGAACTATAATAAATATATATATATATGTGTCACAAATTCAATGACATGTATATATATATATGAGGTGTAAAATTGCTGAAAAAAAATGCGTGCGCTCCCGCCCTATTTTCGCAACCAGACAGACAAAGCCAGTGAGTGGGGGCAGATAATAATAGCCCAGAGAGGGACCATTTTTTTTGGCCCCCCCCGGCTACTTAACATCTGCCCCCAGACACCCCAGAAAGGGCAAATCTCTAATTAGATTTGCCCTTTCTGGCACTTTGCCCGTCTATTCCCATTGCCCTGTAGCGGTGGCGAATGGGTTAATAAGGGGTTAAAATGACCTTGCAATTGAAAGGTCACTTTAAGCCAGGTTAATAATTGAGAGCTGTCAATTAGACAACTATCAATTATTAATCCTATTGTATGAAAGAAAAATCAAACACACACACTTTAATAAAAAAGAAGTTTAATGAAATAATCACACAGTTTTTGACCATATTTTATTTACCTGCTAAAACCATTTCCTGTAATAAAAATAAAATAATAAAGCAAAATTATTCTTACCAATCCGATGCACAGTCAGGTCCCACGGTGTAATCCTTCAGAAAGGGTTAATGTTTACTGCAGGGACCGCAGCTAATGCTGCAGCCTCACAGTAAACCCCCAAATGAATGAGTTCCTCTCCTGGCTGGCAGGAGAGGAAGTGGAAAGCTTAATTGATTGCTTTCCACTTTCACTTCAGGTCAGCCAGGGACACCATCAGTGATGTCAGAGGGAACTGATTAACAAAAATAGGGGTTCCCTTCGAAAAAAAAATGGCGTGGGGTCCCCCCTATTTTTGTTAACCAGCCAGATGAAGCAGACCGCTGAGGCCTGGTTTTTCAGGCTGGTAAGGAGCCAAGATCCATGGACCTTGCCAGCCTGATAATACCAGGCCACAGCAGTCTGCATATCTTGGCTGATTAACAAAAATAGGGGATCCCCTCGAAAAAATTGGCGTGGGGTCCCCCTATTTTGTTAACCAGCCAGATGAAGCAGACCGCTGAGGCCTGGTTTTTCAGGCTGGTAAGGATCCAATATCCATGGACCTTGCAAGCCTGATAATACCAGGCCACAGCAGTCTGCTTAGCTTGGCTGGTTAACAAAAATAGGGGATCCCCTCGAAAAAAAAACGGCGTAGGGGTCCCCCTATTTTTGTTAACCAGCCAAGTAAAATGCAGACTGCTGCGGCCTGGTATTAAAAGACTGTCAAGGCCCATGGATTTTGGCCCTCAACAGCCTGATAATACCAGGCTACAGCAGCCCCACATTTGGCGCATCAAAAGATGTGCCAATTGTGGCACTTTACCCGGCTCTTCCCACTTGCCCTGTAGCGGTGGCAAGTGGGGTAATAAGGGGTTAATGTAACCGTTGATTGCGCGGTGACAATAAGCCCGGTTAATAATGGAGAGGCGTCAATAAGACACCGATCCATTATTAATCCCAAAGTTTTTAAATGTGTAAAAAAAAACACAGCAAGAAAAAAGTCTTTTAATGAAATAAAAGAGACAACACAGTTTTCATTTTTTTTATTACTCTCTCATTCCTGCGACGCCATCGATCTCCTGTAAAAAAAGAAAAAAAACAAACCAACAGTATACCACCTGTCCGACGCAGTCCATAACGACAGTCCCACGACGATCCAGCTCTGCTACATCGCAATGACAGGCAGAGCCTGTCATTGCAACGCAGCACAGCTGATTACCTGCTTCCCCGGCGGTGACGTCATCGGACTGACTGCTTTACGGCCGGGATTACCCAGCAGTCACTGCAGTTATCGCGAGAAACTGCATGTGACCGCCGGGGAGAAGAGGATGGCGGCCATGAAGCAGTCCAGGACGTGACAGCCGGAGATCTTCTGCCAGGTAAGTGCCGCTGACTCCTGACAGACCCGACAGACGGACAGTGACAGTGACAGTGACATCCCGATTCCGGTATCCGATATGACGAAAATATCGGAACTCGGAATCGGAATTCCGATACAGCCAATATCGGCCGATACCCGATATTTGCAGTATCGGAATGCTCAACCCTAGTCAGAAATGAAATTCAAGCAGGTGATTAGAATATGAAGTCAGAAAACAGAATAATCAAAATAGCACCAAAGGAGCAAAGAGCAGGAATGTGGATCTGGTCAAGCTGAATTATGTAACTGGCAGTGTGAAACAGATATTCAGGAACCTAAATAGCCCCCCGAACAGTGGGGTGGTAACACAACTAAATAACGCCTAAGCTTACTGCACCGCACCACAAGAACCTGAATATTATACAGCACTGACACACAGAGTTGAGCGAAACAGGTCGGTCAGACTTAAAAGTCGCAGAATATCGCCAAAGTTGGGTTTCTTTGGCCGAAACCCGACCATAGCGTGCAGTCGGCCATGAGGTCGTCAACCCGAGCGCCAAAGTCGGTTTTCCCATAATGCTTTCAGGCGCCTATTTTCAGCCATGAGCAAGGACGTACACTGTGGGCAATGAAATGACATGGGCAGCGTCAACCACCATCTTAGAGAAGGGCATTGCAGTGATTGGCTTGCTTTGGGAGGCGTCATAGTGGCTATAAAAGCCCTGACCGCCAACCGCCATTTTACTTCTGCCGATCTTAACAGTAGGGAGAGGCTTTTCAGTAGGGAGAGAGTTAGGGCTGTAAAGAGAAGTTCTTCTGTGCTTGTGCTGATAGCAATTGTGCTGTACAGTTAGTGTGCAGGGACAGGGGAGGATTTTCTTGTGTGCAGCAGCGCTGTTTATTAGGCTGCCTGCCAGTCACAGGGGAGGATTTTCTTGTGTGCAGCAGCGCTGGTTAATAGGCTGCCTGCTAGCTGTATTGCTGTGTGTACACTGGTGTGCAGACTGCTTTTTAAACAGCACTAATACTTTTATTTATTTTTTCTGCACAGTTACCGAGCGTTCATTTTTTCCCACACCTTATAAAGCTGTACGCTCCTCACACACTACCGTGTACCGGCAGGTATCATGCACAAATACATACTGACTATCTGTGTGTGACTCCGGAAATATATACGGAGATTTACATTACAATATTTACAGCTGTACGCTTCTCATACAGTATAGTTTTTCAGCTTTTTATATTCTGGTCTAATCCATACTGAGCCTGAGAGCGTCTGTGTGTGACTCCAGACATATATACGGAGATTTACAATTACCCCTACAATGTATACAGCTGTACGCTTTTCATACAGTACCCTTTTTCTGCTTTTTATATTCTGGTGTAATCCATACCGAGCCTGTGAGCGTCTGTGTGTTACTCCGGAAATATATACGGAGATTTAAATTTTCACCATCACCGTACACAGCTGTACGCTTCTGATACAGTACCATATATCTGCTAGTATTTTTGGTACATTTTCACAAACATGAGGAAGTATGGTGGAAGAGGCCGCAGAAGTGGTTGGGGGGGCCAGCTGGTACTGAGGTTTGTGGTGGTGCATCTGCTGGTAGTGCCAACAGCACAATTGCACCTAAGGCAGGAGGTGTTGAGCCTGCGTCATCGTCTGGCTCCAGAAGGCCTGGAAGGCTCCCTTTTCTGGGAGTAGGTAAACCGCTTTTAAAGCGAGAGCATCAGGAACAGGTTTTGTCTCACATTGCCGAAACAGCCTCCAGCTCTATCGCCTCCTCTTCTGAAGTTTCAAAAAATGCAAGCACTGAGTCATCAGTGCAGGCTCCTGGACAGGAACAACACCTTTCCTTGTGTCCTTCACCTCCACCAAAAGTGAAGGATGCGGCAGGCCACACTTCAGATTACTCCATGGAGCTCTTTTCACATACCATGTCTGGGTTATCAAGTAAAATCCTGAATTCCCCAGTACAAGAAGAATCTGACATGGAGTGGACTGATGCACAGCCACTGCTATATGATTCTGCTGGTACATTCACCCAGAGCAATACATTGCTCTCGCAGTCTACTGAGCCAGAATCTGACCCTGATGAAACTCAGGTGCCCCTTCCCGCAAACTATACCACCTTACACGGTGACACAGAGGTAGTGCAGATGAAATTGAAGAGGAGGTGATGGATGACCCAATTGTTGACCCAAATTGGCATCCATTGGGGGAAGAGGGTCCCACTGGCAATAGCTCAGAAGAGGAGAAGGATTCGCAGCAGGCATCGACATCGCAGCAGTGGTTATCTGGCAGGCCCGTAGCAGTCCAAAAACGTGTTAAAAAAACAAGTAGAGTTGCAGGACAGCTTGGCCAGGTGGTCAAATTAGCACAGCGTGCAAGCCCTGAAAATTTATCCCATAGTAGGAAGAGTGCAGTGTGGCACTTTTTTGAACAAAATCCTATTGATGAGGCAAAGGTTTTCTGTAAGAAGTGCGGAAATACCTTTAGCAGAGGGAAAAAGCTCAGAAATTTGAATACCAGTTGCATGCTTAGACATTTAAAGACCATGCACTTGCAAGCGTGAACGGACTACAAAACCTCAGGTAGCACCTGCTCCGACTGAAGGTAGCCAGCAAAGCTACATCGCTTCCCCCACTGTAAGCCCACTGGTCAGCACACCACCAGCAAGAAATGTTGAGGTGTCGTCGCAAGGCCAAAGCAGTCAGGGAATCACAATATTTTTGCAACAAAAGACTGAATCTAGGCCATCACCAGCGCCACCACCACTATCACCATCACCAATCCCCTCTCAGTCCGTCATGTCCACCGCTAGTATCCCCATATTCAGTTCTCAAGTCTAGCTCACCCTAGCAGACACTCTGAGTAGGACAAGAAAGTACTCATTCTCTCATCCGTGAACACTAGCTTTGAACGCCTACATTGCCAAACTGATCTCATTAAAGATGATGCCCTTCCGTTTGGTTGAAAGCGCAGTGTTCCGAGAGCTCATGGCCTACGCTGTCCCACGCAATGACCTACCCAGTCAGCACTTCTTTTCTAGAAAAGCCATCCCTGCCCTCCACCTGCATGTGAAAGACTGCATTGTCCATGCACTCAAACAATCAGTGAGTGGAAAGGTGCACCTCACAACAGATGCATGTGCCAGTAGGCATGGCCAGGGCCGTTACGTGTCCATCACTGCGCACTGGGGTAATGTGGTGCATGCAGGGTCCATAGGGGACAGCGGCGGTGGGACAGTGCTGTCTAGCTCACGGTATAGGCAACAGTTAGCTGTAGGCGTTCGACCCTCCTCCTCCTCCAGAAGTAAAAGCTCGTCGACAACACACAGTCGCACGAGCACTCCATCCGCAGCTGCCAGCATTGCACATGAGGTGTCCTACTACGCGGAGGTACTGGCCGACTACTTGCAGTGAGAAACTGAGTCATGGCTGGGCAGTCTACATCTTGAGCCAGTCAAGGTAGTCAGTGATAACGGCCGTAATTTTGTGGCGGCCATAGCCCTGGCAAAACTCAGACACATACCTTGCCTGGCTCAAACCTTGAACCTGGTGGTGCAGTGCTTCCTAAATAATTATCCGAAGTTAACAGCCCTGCTCCATAAGGTGCGAAGACTGTGCTCCCACATCCGTTGCTTGCCCGTAGACTCCAGTCGTATGCAGAGGCTGCAGCGATCGCTCAACCTCCCCAAGCACCGCCTAATCATAGACGTTGCAACAAGGTGGAACTCCACCATGCACATGGTTGAGAGGCTGTGTGAACAGAGGCAGGCTGTAATGCATTTGTGGGAGGATACAGTTTGAGGGCAGACATGGAGTTGTCGGGTGTGCAGTGGTCAAAGCTGAAAGACCTCTGTAAAGTCCTTCAGTGTTTTGAGGAATGTGTAGCGCCCGCGTCCCTGCCTGCTGCCAGACAGGGACGTCGCTCTCCTCACCTGCGCTCAGCGTCCTCAGTGCTCCCAGCCTCCTCTGCGCCTCTGGCATCCTCGGCGTCCTCCTTCCGCCCTGCTGGTCCCGCGCGCTCCTTCCCTGCTGCTGGCCTTAGGGCGCGCGCCCGCACCCTCCCCCGCTCTTAAAGGAGCCGCGCGCATTTTCCAAATCAGTCTCCAGCCAATGCTGGTGGACTCCACCCTATATTAAGGGCTTCCTCCTTAATGGAGGTGTCCGAGCAATGTTGTTTCTGTGCAGTCTAACTCTGCTTCAGCCATCAGCTCCTGTTTCCAGTTGCCTGCCTGTTACCTGTCTGTTTGCCTGTCGGCCATCTGACTGCAGCTCTATCCAGAGGTTCGGACATCTTCAGCAGAGATCCCCGGCTGTTGCCTGCTCACCTGGGAGCGATCATCTGCCATCCGACTGCAGCTCTATCCAGAGGTTCGGACATCATCTGCGGAGATCCCGGCTATTGCAGAGACTCTTGCCTGCTCACCTGGGAGCGATCATCTGCCATCCGACTGCAGCTCTATCTAGAGGTTCGGACATCATCAGCAGAGATCCCCGGCTATTCCAGAGACTCTTGCCTGCTCACCTGGGAGCGATCATCTGCCATCCGACTGCAGCCTACCAGGAGGCTCCACCAGCTCAGGTCGTATATGCCTGTTTGTCTAGAGACTGCCTTGGTCACTTACCGTGACAAACCTGCCTGTCTAGAGACTGCCCTGGTCACTTGCCGTGACAACCTGCCTGCCCAGAGACTACCCTGGTCACTTGCCGTGACAAACCTGCCTGCCCAGAGACTGCCCTGGTCACTTGCCGTGACAACCTGCCTGTCCAGAGACTGCCCTGGTCACTTGCCGTGACAACCTGCCTGTCCAGAGACTGCCCTGGTCACTTGCCGTGACAACCTGCCTGTTCAGAGACTGCCCTGGTCACTTGCCGTGACAACCTGCCTGCCCAGAGACTGCCCTGGTCACTTGCCGTGACAAACCTGCCTGCCCAGAGACTGCCCTGGTCACTTGCCGTGACAACCTGCCTGTCCAGAGACTGCCCTGGTCACTTGCCGTGACAACCTTCCTGTCCAGAGACTGCCCAGGTCACTTGCCGTGACAACCTGCCTGTCCAGAGACTTCCTTGGTCACTTATTGTGACAACCTGCCTGTCCAGAGACTGCCTGGCTAATTGCCGTGATTCCCTGTCCTATTCCCGGATGCCACCCGCTCTCTTGCAAGTAAATTGTCTTGTATAATAAAGCTTAGTGGTTCCACCAACCAGACCCGTTCCGCGTGGTTCCACCTACCAGACCCTTACAGTTTGCTCGGGCCATGGGACCCGGTGGCACCCAAACCCCTTCACTTCCGGAACTGTGTCATGACCTGTCTCGCCAGAGGTCTCAACAGGAGGCTATCTTGGGTCACCTGCGGAACGTCAATTCCCGCTTGGACACTCTGAATCCATCACCAGCAACCACCGCTGGAGCCATGACTCATAATCCGGCAGTCCCGCTGACTCCCAATTCCGTGGTTTCCATTCCCGGTCCCCGACTTTCAGCTCCTCCTAGGTATGGAGGCGACCCTGTTATGGCTCGGGGTTTCATTAACCAGTGCACCCTGCATTTCGAACTCCTGGCACACCAGTTTAATTCTGACCGGGCCAAAATTGCCTTCATCATGTCCCATCTCACCGGAGAGGCTCTGGCCTGGCTTAATCCTCTCTGGGAGAGAGAAGATCCTCTGGTGTCAGACCTGCCTGCTTTTCTCTCGGCCTTCCGGAGGGTATTCGACGAACCTGGATGGAAGACCTCCTCTGCATCATCTCTGTTGCGTCTCCGTCAGGGAAGTCTCACCGTTGGTTAATATGCCATACGGTTCCGTACTCTAGCCTCAGAACTGGCTTGGGACAATGAAGCTCTAATTTTCGGTCTTCTGGGAGGGTCTGTCCGGCCGTATTAAAGACGAACTTGCCGGTCGGGACATTCCAACCTCGCTTGATGATTTAATAAATCTTGCCAATCGGATTGATCTACCATTCCAGGAACGAGCCAAAGAGGTCACCCGTGAAAAAAAGTTTCCTCATTTAACCCCTTCCGTTTCTCCCCAGGTGCACACTGCTGAGCCTATGCAGGTCGACCAGACCAAGATGGTCAAAGCCCGTCAGGACTCACGCCGTGCCGAGAAAAGTTGCTTCTACTGCGGCAGTAAGGAGTACTGGATCCGAACCTGTCCGGAGAGGTCGGGAAACGCCTGTGTCTAGGTTCGCTCGGAGAGGTCAATCTAGACAAAAATAAATCCTCTTCATCTCTGCTGCTCTCGGTCTCAATTCTTCTCGGTAAGAACCGTTACTTCGAGATGGCCCAACTTGATTCTGGAGCAGCTGGGAATCTCGTGTCACAGGCTCTAGTAGAGAAGTATCGCATTCCCACCAAACCTCTTGTTGAACCAGTATCTGTTGCTGCTGTGGATGGGGGTCTCCTACCTCGTCCCATCCGACTTATCACCGAAGCCATAACCCTGCAGGTGGGAATGTTGCATTCTGAGAGCATCTCATTTCATGTTCTGCCTGGACTCTCTCATGCTTTCTTACTAGGTCTGCCTTGGCTCCAAAAGCATGCACCTGTGCTTGACTGGCAGAATGGAGAGATTCTTCGCTGGGGACAGAACTGTCATAAAACGTGTCTGGTGCCTGTTCATCCCGTCTGTCCTTCTCCTACTCCTGCTAATCTACCAGGACTCCCGATTCCATATTGGTCATTTGCTGATGTCTTCAATAAAAAGGAAGCAGAGACATTACCCCCGCATAGACCATATGATTGCCCGATCGACCTGCTACCCGGTACCACGCCTCCCCGTGGGCGTATTTACCCGTTGTCCGCTGCTGAGACCAGGTCGATGTCCGAATATATCGAGGAGAACTTAGCAAAAGGATTCATCCGGAAATCTACCTCCCCAGCGGGAGCAGGTTTCTTCTTCGTAAAAAAGAAGGACGGATCTCTCCGTCCCTGTATTGACTACAGAGGCCTAAATTTGATCACGGTGAAGAATAAGTACCCTTTTCCGCTCATTCCAGAATTGTTTGATCGTCTTAGAGGGGCTAGAGTCTTCACCAAACTAGATCTTCGTGGAGCATACAACCTGGTTCGTATCCGTCGAGGAGATGAATGGAAGACGGCATTCAACACCCGGGATGGCCACTACGAGTACTTGGTGATGCCCTTTGGTCTCTGTAATGCTCCAGCAGTCTTTCAGGAGTTGGTCAATGACATCTTCCGGGACCTCCTCTACTCCTGCGTTGTGGTGTACCTTGACGACATCTTGGTCTTCTCTCCGGATCTTCAGTCTCACCGGAGGGATGTTCGTCAGGTTCTGCTCAGGCTCAGGCAGAATCACCTCTTCGCCAAATATGAGAAGTGCCTCTTTGAGCAGACATCGCTTCCGTTTCTGGGCTACATCATTTCTCAGACAGGCCTACGAATGGATCCGGAGAAATTGTCTGCCATCGAGAAGTGGCCCCGACCGGAGGGGTTGAAGGCCATTCAGCGGTTCCTGGGATTTGCCAACTATTACCGTCTCTTCATACCGCACTTCTCTTCCAGGACTGCGCCAATCTCCGCGCTCACCCGCAAGGATGCTAACCCCAAACAGTGGACGCCCGAAGCAGAGGAGGCCTTCCTTTCTCTAAAACAGGCCTTCTCTTCCGCTCCAGTGCTGCATCGCCCGGATGGCAACAAGCAGTTCTTCCTGGAGGTGGACGCTTCCTCTGCTGGAGCCGGAGCGGTACTTACCCAAAAAGCTTCATCCGGGAGGATGGTATCCTGCGGTTTCTTCTCCAAACTCTTCTCCTCCTCCGAGCGCAACTATTACATAGGAGACCGAGAGTTATTGGCCATCAAGTTGGCATTGGAGGAGTGGCGTTACCTACTCGAAGGGGCTCTTCATCCGGTAATCATTTACACGGACCACAAGAATCTGGCATACCTCCAGCATGCCCAGAGACTTAACCCTCGCCAAGCCCGGTGGTCCTTGTTTTTTGCCCGCTTCGATTTTCTTTTGCATTTTCGCCCAGCTGACAAAAACATCAAGGCGGATGCCTTGTCTCGGTCTTTCCTGGTGTCGGATCTCGAGGAGGAACCTAAGCATATCATTGATCCCGCCAGAGTGATGCAGGTGGCTCCCGTGAGTTTAAATCGTCTCCCTCCTGGTAAGACGTTCGTATCAGAAACTGATCGGAAGAGAATCCTACATTGGGGTCATTCATCTAAACTCGCTGGCCACGCTGGTCAAAAAAAGACCCTCCAACTCATTACCCGGCATTATTGGTGGCCTACCCTGCACAAAGACGTAATAGACTTTGTTTCTGCCTGTGTTTCCTGTGCCCGCAACAAAGTTCCGAGACACCTGCCTACCGGCCGTCTTCTTCCGCTTCCTGTACCCGCTGCCCCCTGGCAGCATATAGCCATGGACTTCATTACTGATCTTCCCGTCTCTGCTGGTTGTACAGTCATTTGGGTGGTCACTGATCGCTTTTCCAAGATGGCTCACTTCATTCCTCTGCCAGGTCTTCCGTCTGCACCCGAGTTGGCTAAAGACTTTATCCGCCACATCTTCCGTCTTCATGGTCTGCCTCGTCACATTGTGTCGGATCGTGGGGTTCAGTTCACCTCACGTTTCTGGAGAGCCACTTGTAAGTTGCTAGACGTCACCCTGGATTTTTCCTCCGCTTACCACCCACAGTCCAATGGACAAGTTGAACGAATAAATCAGAATTTGACCAGTTATCTTCGACACTTCGTTAATGCCCACCATTCTGACTGGGTGGAGCTCCTGCCTTGGGCCGAATTCTCCTACAATAATCATGAGAGCGAATCTTCCACCAAGTCTCCGTTTTTTGTAGTCTTCGGTCAACACCCTCGGATCCCTGTCCCTGTTTCCATCTCTGTGGACAATCCAGCTGCGGAATCTCTGGTTAGAGAATTCTCCTCCATCTGGGAGAGTACCCGGTCCGCACTCATTCAGTCATCCGAGCGCATGAAAAGACATGCTGACAAAAAACGTCTGGATCCTCCTCAATTCCGTCCTGGGGACAAAGTCTGGCTTTCGTCCAAATATGTTCGACTCAAAATTCCGTCCTACAAGTTAGGTCCTCGGTTCATCGGTCCTTTTGAGATCATCAGTCAGATCAACCCGGTGTCCTATAAATTGAAACTCCCGGTCAATTTGTGAATTCCTAATTCTTTTCATGTATCTCTCCTCAAACCTGTGGTTCTTAACTCTTTTTTTAAGTCTACAGGTACACCTCCTGCTCCAGTGTCTGCTGATGATGAATTTGAGGTAGAGAACATTCTGGCCACAAAAAGGGTAGGAAAAAAGACTTATTTTTTGGTGGATTGGAAGGGGTTTGGTCCTGAGGAGAGAACCTGGGAACCTCGGGAGAACATCCATGCCCCTCTCATCCTAGCTAAATTTTTTTCTGGCCTAAAAAGGGGGGGCCTAGAGGGGGGGATACTGTAGCGCCCGCGTCCCTGCCTGCTGCCAGACAGGGACGTCGCTCTCCTCACCTGCGCTCAGCGTCCTCAGTGCTCCCAGCCTCCTCTGCGCCTCTGGCATCCTCGGCGTCCTCCTTCCGCCCTGCTGGTCCCGCGCGCTCCTTCCCTGCTGCTGGCCTTAGGGCCGCGCCCGCACCCTCCCCGCTCTTAAAGGAGCCGCGCGCATTTTCCAAATCAGTCTCCAGCCAATGCTGGTGGACTCCACCCTATATTAAGGGCTTCCTCCTTAATGGAGGTGCCCGAGCAATGTTGTTTCTGTGCAGTCTAACTCTGCTTCAGCCATCAGCTCCTGTTTCCAGTTGCCTGCCTGTTACCTGTCTGTTTGCCTGTCGGCCATCTGACTGCAGCTCTATCCAGAGGTTCGGACATCTTCAGCAGAGATCCCCGGCTGTTGCCTGCTCACCTGGGAGCGATCATCTGCCATCCGACTGCAGCTCTATCCAGAGGTTCGGACATCATCTGCGGAGATCCCCGGCTATTGCAGAGACTCTTGCCTGCTCACCTGGGAGCGATCATCTGCCATCCGACTGCAGCTCTATCTAGAGGTTCGGACATCATCAGCAGAGATCCCGGCTATTCCAGAGACTCTTGCCTGCTCACCTGGGAGCGATCATCTGCCATCCGACTGCAGCCTACCAGGAGGCTCCACCAGCTCAGGTCGTATATGCCTGTTTGTCTAGAGACTGCCTTGGTCACTTACCGTGACAAACCTGCCTGTCTAGAGACTGCCCTGGTCACTTGCCGTGACAACCTGCCTGCCCAGAGACTACCCTGGTCACTTGCCGTGACAAACCTGCCTGCCCAGAGACTGCCCTGGTCACTTGCCGTGACAACCTGCCTGTCCAGAGACTGCCCTGGTCACTTGCCGTGACAACCTGCCTGTCCAGAGACTGCCCTGGTCACTTGCCATGACAACCTGCCTGTTCAGAGACTGCCCTGGTCACTTGCCGTGACACCTGCCTCCCAGAGACTGCCTGGTCACTCGTGAAACCTGCCTGCCCAGAGACTGCCCTGGTCACTTGCCGTGACAACCTTCCTGTCCAGAGACTGCCCTGGTCACTTGCCGTGACAACCTTCCTGTCCAGAGACTGCCCAGGTCACTTGCCGTGACAACCTGCCTGTCCAGAGACTGCCCAGGTCACTTGCCGTGACAACCTGCCTGTCCAGAGACTTCCTTGGTCACTTATTGTGACAACCTGCCTGTCCAGAGACTGCCTGGCTAATTGCCGTGATTCCCTGTCCTATTCCGGATGCCACCCGCTCTCTTGCAAGTAAATTGTCTTGTATAATAAAGCTTAGTGGTTCCACCAACCAGACCCGTTTCCGTCAGTGGTTCCACCTACCAGACCCGTTACAGAATGCACACGGCTGGTAAGCGCAGACGACGCCATCGTAAGCATGAGCATTTCACTTATGCGTCTGCTCATGCAAACTTGACGCACATTAAGGATCAGGCATCTGCAGCGGAGGAGGAGGAGGGAAGCCTTGATAACAGTCAGGCATTGTCTGCTCAGGGAACTGTCCTGGATGAGGTTGTGGAAGAAGAGAAAGAGGAGGAGGAGGAGGATGAGGGGAATGATTATTTTGGGGAGGAGGATGCTTCTCAGGGGGCAAGAGAAAATGTTGGCTTGCCAAGGTCAGGTACAGGGTTTGTGCGTGACTGGAGGGATGTGGATTTGGCAGAAAGTGCTCCTCCACCCACCACTGGCAGTGCATCATTGACACCTGGAACATTGGCCCACATGTGTGATTATGTCTTGCGGATCCTAAAAAGGGACCCCCGCATTGCCAAAATTATGAAGGATGACGACTATTGGTTGGCCAGCGTCCTCGATCCATGCTATAAAGGCAAATTACAGAGAATCATGCCACAGGAGAACCTAGAGCTAATAATGGCGAACAAACAAACAACTCTGGTAAACCATTTGTTGGGTTTCAAAGGATTTTGTACCACCTTCCCCTGATGACACATAGGTTGCCATCAAAATGGCTCACTTTGTCCTCCTCTTCCTCCGACTTCTCCAATTCCTCCATTTGCAGCTTCTGAACGTCCAGTCTACACCTCAACATATGCCAGTTTTTCCACCTCCCTAACTGGGCTGTACCCCCGAGGGCTGGCGTCAGCACCTGGCGCACCCGGGCAAGTGCCGGTGCCCTTTGCAGGTGGGGAGGCCCACTCGTGGGCGACTGCACTGGCACAGGGCCCCTCATAGTACGCCGGTGTCTCTGATGGTGGGGCCCATTCGCCGTCAGAGACACCGGCGTACTATGAGGGGCCCTGTGCCAGTGCCTTCGCCCACGAGTGGGCACCCCCGTTTGCTCAGGGCCCCAGCACTTGCAATACTTACCTCTCCTGCTCCACCGCTGTGACGTCTTCCGCATTTCCTGACAGTGACATTCATGTCAGAAAGCGTGATGACGTCAAGTCTGTACGCCCTCTGCCTGAACAGTCCAAGTGCAGAGAGCTGGAAGATGGCGACACTGAGGAGTCCAGAGTAGAGCAGTGCCCAGTGAGGAGAGGTATTTCATTTTTTTTAATGTTTGGAACAATATATGGGGATCATTATATTCTTTAGAATTATATATGGGACCCATCATACACTTGAGCATCATAGATAGGGCCCATTATACACTGGAGCATTATAAATGGGGCCCATTATATCAGTATGGGCATTATTAGGCCGATCATACACTGGGCATCATCCATGGGCCATCATACACTGGGCATTATCAAAGGGCCATCATACATGGAGCATCTATACGGGGCCCATTATACACTGGAGCATTATAAATCGGGCCCATTATATTTGGCGCATTATATAGGCACATTCATACACTGGAGCATCATATTGTGGCAATCATATACTGGAGCATTATAATGGGGCCCATCACACACTGGAGCATCATATACGGGGCCCATTATCACTGGAGCATCATATGGGGCCCATTATATATGGAGCATCATATAGGTCATCATACACTGGAGAATCATCCATGGGGCCATCATATACTGGAGCATCATATGGGGTTCATTATTTATGGAGCATCATATAGGGTATGGAGCATCATATGGAGCACATATGGGGCCTATTCTGTATAGAGCATTATATGGAGCCCATTCTGTATGGAGCAATATATGGGGCCATCATATACTGTATGGACTTTATATGCGACTCATTATACTGTATGGAGCAATATATGGGCTCATTATTCTGTATCGCGAACTATGTGGTGGCATAATACTGTATGGAGGAATTACTGTCCAGTTTTGAGCTATGTAGAATTTACAATAGATATCAGTCATGTAATGTAAGAAGTGAAGTATTTGGCATTGTAGTATACGTATATTTCTGTGCCGTATCGGAGCATCATGAATTGTGGTATGTGTTAAAGGGGCCCACTGAGACTCTTTGGCCGGGGCCCACGAAAACCTGGAGCCAGCCCAGCCCCCCCACAACTTTAGCCAAATAACCCCCAGTTTTCAATGCGTAACTATTATTATAAAATAAATTAAGGTTGACAAGCTTAAGTAATAAGAATTGATGTCGTTGGCATTGAAATGGGCACTGTAGGTGTGTTTACTGTCCTCCACTCACTGCCGACTTTGCTTCCCCATTGACTTGCATTGGGGTCGGATTTTCGACTCCGACTCGACCTTTTCTGTTAGTCAGCCGACTTCGTTTAACTCGACCCTCCCGGAGCCAAAGTCGCTCATCTCTACTGACACATGATCACCCTGTTGTCATCTGCAGCAAAACAACAAAGGCAGAGGCAAAAAAGAGGGCAGGTAATGACACGGATATCTTGCAGTGATAATAAAGAGAAGCCAGCCAAGGTCACGTTCACACGTTCACACGTTCAGTATTTGGTCAGTATTTTACATCAGTATTTGTAAACCAAAAGCCGGAAAGAGGGTGAAAAATGCAGAAGTGGTGACGTGTTTGTATTTTACTTTTCATCTGATTGTTCCATGTCTGATTTTTGCCTACAAATATTGATGTAAAATACTGACCAAATACTGAATGTGTCCGGAGCTGAAAACCAACATTTCAATTCAGGTAAGCCATCCCTCTGAGCAGTGCCAACTCCAGGTTTTTGCGGGCCCCGGTGAAAGAGTCTCAGTGGGACCTTTAACAGATACCACGATTCATGATGCACAGATATGTCAGAGAAATATAGATATAGTACAAAGATTTTCATTTACGTCTTACATTATATGAGTGATATCTATTGTAAATTCTACAATCCTCACAGTGCACAGTGCGTGCCCTGGGGTAATTCAAAAGTTTTCATTTTAGACCGGACAGTATAGTCATTCATACAGTATTATGGGCACCATATAGTCCTCCATACAGTATTTTGGGTACCACATAGTCCTCCATTCAGTATCATGGGCACCACAAAGTCCTCCATACAGTGTAAAGAGCCCCATATATTGCTTTATACAGAATAATGGGCCCCATATATTGCTTGGTACAGAATAATGGGCCTCATATAATGCTCTATACAGAATATTTGGCACCATATAATGCTCCATACTGAATAATGGACCCATATAATGCTTCATACAGAATAATAGACCCCATATAATGCACCATATTTAATAATGGACCCCATAAAATGCTTTATACAGAATGGACCCCATATAATGCTCCATACAGAATAATGGATCCAATGTAATGCTCCATTCAGAATGGGCCCCTTTTAATACTTCATACAGAATGGGCCCCATATATTACTCCATACAGAATGGGCCCCATGTAATGCTCTATACAGAATGGGCCCCAAATAATGCTCCATACATAATGGGCCCCATATAATGCTCCATGCAGAATGGACCCCATATAATGCTCCATACAGAAAGGGCCCCATTTATTGCTCCATACAGAGTGGGCCCCATATATTGTTCCATACAGAATAGACCCCATATAACTTCATAAAGTATGGGCCCCATATAATGCTCCATACAGAAAGAACCTTATATATTGTTCCATACAGAATGGGCACCATATATTACTCAATATAAATAAAGAGAAAAATCAAATACTCATGCAGGGCAGGTGTCACCACCCGGCACACCTGGGCAAGTGCCTGGGCCCTGAGCAAGCAGGGGTGGGGGCCACTCGACATCAAGAACATGGCACGCTATGGAGCCCATGAGTCGGGGGATCCTGGTGCTAGCGCCATACAGAAAAATTTACCCCAAATAATGCTCTATACAAAATAATGGGCCCCTTATAATGCTCCATACAGAATAATGGACCCAATGTAATGCTCCATACAGATTAATGGACCTAATATAATGTTCTGTACAGAATAATGGACCCCATATAATGCTCTATATAGAACAATGAACTCCATATAATGCTCTATGCAGAATTGTCCCCATATATTACTCCATACAGAATGGGCCCCATATAATGCTTCATACATAATAGACCCCATATAGTACTCCATACAGAATGGGCCCCATATCATACTTCATATAGAATAGGCCCCAAATATTACTCCATACAGAATGGGCCCTATATAATGCTTCATGCAGAATGGGCCCCATATAATGCTCCATTTAGCATGGGCCCCATATAATGCTCCATACAGAATGGGCCCCATATAATGCTTGGTACAGAATAATGGGCCTCATATAATGCTCTATACAGAATATTTGGCACCATATAATGCTCCATACTGAATAATGGACCCCATATAATGCTTCATACAGAATAATAGACCCATATAATGCACCATATTTAATAATGGACCCCATAAAATGCTTTATACAGAATGGACCCCATATAATGCTCCATACAGAATAATGGATCCAATGTAATGCTCCATTCAGAATGGGCCCCTTTTAATACTTCATACAGAATGGGCCCCATATATTACTCCATACAGAATGGGCCCCATGTAATGCTCTATACAGAATGGGCCCAAATAATGCTCCATACATAATGGGCCCCATATAATGCTCCATGCAGAATGGACCCCATATAATGCTCCATACAGAAAGGGCCCCATTTATTGCTCCATACAGAGTGGGCCCCATATATTGTTCCATACAGAATAGACCCCCTATAACTTCATAAAGTATGGGCCCCATATAATGCTCCATACAGAAAGAACCTTATATATTGTTCCATACAGAATGGGCACCATATATTACTCAATATAAATAAAGAGAAAAATCAAATACTCATGCAGGGCAGGTGTCACCACCCGGCACACCTGGGCAAGTGCCTGGGCCCTGAGCAAGCAGGGGTGGGGGCCACTCGACATCAAGAACATGGCACGCTATGGAGCCCATGAGTCGGGGGACCTGGTGCTAGCGCCATACAGAAAAATTTACCCCAAATAATGCTCTATACAAAATAATGGGCCCCTTATAATGCTCCATACAGAATAATGGACCCAATGTAATGCTCCATACAGATTAATGGACCTAATATAATGTTCTGTACAGAATAATGGACCCCATATAATGCTCTATATAGAACAATGAACTCCATATAATGCTCTATGCAGAATTGTCCCCATATATTACTCCATACAGAATGGGCCCCATATAATGCTTCATACATAATAGACCCCATATAGTACTCCATACAGAATGGGCCCCATATCATACTTCATATAGAATAGGCCCCAAATATTACTCCATACAGAATGGGCCCTATATAATGCTTCATGCAGAATGGGCCCCATATAATGCTCCATTTAGCATGGGCCCCATATAATGCTCCATACAGAATGGGCCCATATAATGCTCTATACAGGATAGGCCTCAAATAATGCTCCATACAGAATGGGCCCCATATAATGCTCCATACAGTATGAGCTTCATATAATACTCCATACAGAATGGGCCCATATAATGCTCTATACAGGATAGGCCCAAATAATGCTCATACAGAATGGGCCCCATATAATGCTCCATACAGTATGAGCTCATATAATACTCCATACGAATGGCCTTATACAGTATATTGCTTCATACAAAATGGACCCATATTTGCCCATACGTAAAAATATAAATCAAATACTCACCTCGCCCTATTCCGTTTCTCTGCTTTGTGACTGCTCAGAGCAGAGGGCGCACTGTAGTGACATCATCTCGGCCTCTGCCCAGAAACGTCAACAGAGTCAGAAAATGCGTAAAAGACACCGGAGCTGTGGAGAAAAAGGGAGAGGTAAGTATTGCAAATGCCGGGGCTCTGAGCAAGCAGGGCCCTGGCACTTGCCCAGGTGCGCTGAGTGGTGATGCCGGCCCTGACCTAGTGTCTCACACTTATGGGGTACATTTATTTAGCCATCATTAAAGCAGCACAGGCTAGAGATATTACCTATATCATGCGTACTATGTTTAAGAGCTGTATCCTTTGACATTACCTGAAATGCAGTCATCCTATATTCAACATCCTAGGTTCCCATGGGTGGATTGGTAAAAACCAGTTTCTTTTCTTTTTCTATTGATGTGGGTGATTTCAAAATACTAATAATAGGTCCAGCCAAGGAAGCATGCTGATTTCTTGTGGCAACGAAAACACCAGCAGTATTTGTCATAATTATGAAGTTAAGCCATGGGTGAAATGACTAGGGAAACTTGGTGATTTATTCTGCATGAGGTGAATGCCATCAGCACATATTAAATGCAGTGACTGAAGATAAGTGCACTGTGAGAAGTGCTACTGAAACGTATTCCTTCATTTCCTTGACAGCAACGGAAGCAATGAATACATTAAATCACTAAAAATATTTATAATATCAAAGATAAATGGAGGTCACATTTATACTATGCCGCGTGTAGAATAGCCTATATTTTATAAGGTCACTTGAAGTTTGTGGGAAATGACTCTATTTCTCTTCTGAAGAGCTGTAGGTTGTCTAAAATTACTACAACTGTTTTCTAACTAAAGAATGGCAGTCGTAAATTACACAATCAACCTACTCCTGATTTTCAAATCAAAAGTCATGAAAGGAAAATACAATCTAAATTAAAGCTTTAAGCATCAAAACTGCTTGACTAAGTTACCTAAATAATATCATACTAATTGATGAATTATCATTATAATAAGATTATTTTTTAGAAGTTTTGGCATCAGAATATACAGTAGCGTCCAAAAGTTTTGCATTTTTTTAAAGTGTGATTACTGGTTGTTGTGATGCCATTTTCCTGGTGATTTTAGTATAGCGGAAGCAAATGATTGTCAGCTATGAGGATGAAAATTGTGTTTGACATAGTTTTATCCCTTTATTCGTTAGTTTTCAACATTGGCTGGCCAAATGTTTTGCATATTTTTTCATGGGTAGTCGAATTTTGCCTAAAATTTTTATGTTTTTGGTTTGTGTGTTTTGAGGTTAAAATATGGCAAAGACAAAGCCAAATTTATCACCAGATGTCAGGAAGCTTATTATTATGAGATTGAAGTCAGGCAAAAGCCAGAAAGAGGTAACTCTGGAATTCACCTGTTCTC
Organism: Oophaga sylvatica; assembly: GCA_033576555.1. Taxonomy (NCBI): domain Eukaryota; kingdom Metazoa; phylum Chordata; class Amphibia; order Anura; family Dendrobatidae; genus Oophaga; species Oophaga sylvatica. The sequence goes on along the minus strand of JARQOD010001117.1, from coordinate 23,724 downwards.
AGAAGTGTTATGTATAATAAAGAAAGAAAAAGAAGGTTATGGAACACCTGCCATACCTAGAAGTGGATGACCACGGAAAACTTCCTCCTAAGTTGGACACGTTATTAAAAAAAAGTCAGTATCTGATGTCCATAAAAATGATGTACAGATTTTGCATGAAATGAACAAAGAATATGGGGTCAAAGTGAGTCGCTAAACTGTGGTGTGATGGCAAGAGCAATAGGTTTGAATGCACGAGTCCCAGTCAAGAAGCATTTAATCTCCGCAAAGAATCGGAAGGTCCGACTTGAGTTTGCCAAGAACACCGCCACTGGAAAGAGACAGATTGATCTAAGTTGTTGGGGTCGGATGAATCCAAGTTCAATCTGTGTGGTAGTGATGGCAAGCACTATATATACCACTCAATTGGAAAACGTAATATGTAAGGTACCAAACACCTACAGTGAAACATGGTTGTGGCAATGTCATGGTTTGGGGCTGTTTTTCTGCATCTGCCATTGGAACTCTGCATAGAATTGATGGAAATATGCATGCTATCATGTACAAGATATACTGGAGAATGTAATGCTGCCACATGGTAAAACCTAAGAACCTAAGTAGGCAGGGGCTGCAAATTCCAGCAATACAATGATCCTAAGCACACATCCAATTTAGTCAAAAATTGGTTAGCAAAGAAAAATGTTTGCCTGTTGAAAAGGCTAAGCCAATCACCTGATTTAAACACTATAGAGCACCTTTGGGATGAGTTAGAGTGACAAGTTGGGACCCGTACCCATAACAATAAAGATGAATTGTTTGCAGATTTACAAATGGAATGGAGCAAGTTCCCTCAGGATGTCTTGAATACCCTAGTGGCTTCAATGCCCAGTCAGTGTGGGGCAGTAATTAAAGCAAGAGGTTATGCTACAAAATACTAAGTTATAGTATTGTAAACAATTAATTACTCTCTATGTTGTGATCAATAAATAGTATATGCAAAACTTTTGGAAGTCAGTTTTTTTTAATTAAATGACCATACCTATATTCTAAAGCATACACACATTAGTGTGTGTGTTTGTATATGTACATGCATGTGTATGTACAGTATATGTATGTATGTGTGTGCATCTGTGTATGTATGTTTGTATCTATGTGTGTATCTGTGTGTATGTATGTACAGTATATGTATATGTGTTTCTACATGTATGTGGGTGTATCTACAGTATGTACAGTATGTCGGTATCTATGTGTGTGTATGTGTCTGTACATCTATGTATGTATGTGTGTGTATATACGGCATATGTATATGTGTGTACAGTGTACATTTATGTGTATACTATATGTGTATATAAGTATGTGTATGTACAGTACAGACCAAAAGTTTGGACACACCTTCTCATTCAAAGATTTTTCTGTATTTTCATGACTATGAAAATTGTAGAATCACACTGAAGGCATCAAAACTATGAATTAACACATGTGGAATTATACATTACATTTTACAAAAAAGTGTGAAACAACTGAAAATATGTCTTATATTCTAGGTTCTTCAAAGTAGCCACCTTTTACTTTGACTACTGCTTTGCACGCAGAAAAGGTGAACGGATGGACTCTACATGCCTGGTTCCCACCGTGAAGCATGGAGGAGGTGGTGTGATGGTGTGGGGGTGCTTTGCTGGTGACACTGTTGGGGATTTATTCAAAATTGAAGCGGTGAGCGGTCCAGCTCACCCCAAACCATCTCGATTGGGTTCAGGTCTGGTGACTGTGGAGGCCAGGTCATCTGGCGTAGCACCCCAATACTCTCCTTCTTGGTCAAATAGCCCTTACACAGTCTGGAGGTGTGTTTGGGGCCATTGTCCTGTTGAAAAATAAATGATGGTCCAAATAAACGCAAACCGGATGGAATAGCATGCTGCTGCAAGATGCTGTGGTAGCCATGCTGGTTCAGTATGCCTTCAATTTTGAAATGAAGGTCAGTCAGTCCGAAAAATTGGGAAAACTTTGAAAGTGTCCCCAAGTGCAGTTGCAAAAACCATCAAGCGCTACAAAGAAACTGGCTCAGATGAGGACCGCCCCAGGAAAGGAAGACCAGCAGTCACCTCTGCTTCTGAGGATAAGTTTATCCGAGTCACCAGCCTCAGAAATCACAGGTTAACAGCAGCTCAGATTAGAGACAAGGTCAATGCCACACAGAGTTCTAGCAGCAGACACATCTCTACAACAACTGTTAAGAGGAGACCTTGTGCAGCAGGCCTTCATGGTAAAGTAGCTGCTAGGAAACCACTGCTAAGAACAGGCAACAAGCAGAAGAGACTTGTTTGGGCTAAAGAACACAAGGAATGGACATTAGACCAGTGGAAATCTGTGCTTTGGTCTGATGAGTCCAAATTTGAGATCTTTGGTCCCAACCTCATTTATAAGGCAAGAAATCCCACTTATTAAACCTGACAGGGCACACCTGTGAAGTGAAAACCATTTCCAGTGACTACCTCTTGAAGCTCATCAAGAGAATGCCAAGAGTGTGCAAAGCAGTAATCAAAGCAAAAGGTGGCTACTTTGAAGAACCTAGAATATAAGACATATTTTCAGTTGTTTCACACTTTTATGTTAAGTATATAATTCCACATGTGTTAATTCATAGTTTTGATGCCTTCAGTGTGAATGTACAATTTTCATAGTCATGAAAACACAGAAAAATCTTTGAATGAGAAGGTGTGTCCAAACTTTTGGTCTGTACTGTATATATACTGTTATGATTCTCCACTATCTGTGGACGGGGAGTACTCACCTGGTCGGCCGTTGAGGCATACGCTGGGACATTCAGGGTTAAAGCAAAAGTCCATTCGGTTTATTAACACACAGCATAAACTGAATCTCAGGTACTTGGTAAATTGCAGCACCCTGTGCACCGTCCAGCCACCATTCGGCTCTACAGTACCAACGGTCCTCGCTGAGTCTTTGTGTGCCTAACATGGATTAGGGTATGTTTACACGGGCCAGATTACATCCGGATTAGCTGCAGCCGCAGCGTTCAATCCGCAGCGTTCAGATGTTACAGCATAGTGGAAGGGATTTTATGAAATCCTGTCTCCACTATGCGTGTGAACACGCATCCGGCAGCCCTGCGTTTCCGGACATGCGGTGCGTCTTTTTAGACCACAGCACGTCTGTTTACCTTGCGGCGACGCTCTGTCTCCGCAAGGTAAATAACACAGTCTTATGTATAGGTTGCGGCGGTTCAATGAACACATCTGGAATCACCGCGTGTACAGAAGGGGGCAGCTCTTTGGGCGGAGTCGGGTTTCCGCTTCATCCAAAGCGTCGATAATACGGAATGTGGAGACGTACCCTTAAGTCAAGTTCACATAGCGTTAATGCAGTCCGTTCAATGCATAGCGTTGATGGACTTCATTAATGCTACTGTCATATTGCGCAAGCTGTGACGGACCCCGGAACGCTGTAGACCGCATCCGAGGGTCCGTCACAGAATGACGGCACATCGCTAACGCATGCTGCTTAGGTCATGCATTAGCGATACGCTCGGTTATGGGAGTGAATGGCAGTGTTAACGGATGCATTACATTGCATTAATGCCGCGGTGTAACGCTATCCGTTAAACAGACCTGCCAACGCTATGTGAACCCAGCCTTAGTGTCTGATAACTGTCCGTGTTGACCCTGGATACCTCTTATCCTCAGAGGCGTCCTCTCTCTCTGGCTCAGCCTAGCCTGCACTGCCCGTGCACAAACACACAGACTCCAACTTGGGTCTTCAGACACACCCCCTTGGGTGGGGTATGTAGGTGACTGGACCCACCCATCTCTCCATGTCACCTGGAAGCCTTCCCAATGTATATTAAACCTCAGCAGTAGATCTCTTGAGCCAAAACAAGCCCAGGCTTCCATCTCAGGGCCACGCACCTCTGTGATACATACCTCCCATTAAGCACATGGGCAGTCGCCATATCACAATATACATATATAATATATTTATTTATTACACACACATACAGTATACAGTGCCTTGCGAAAGTATTTGGCTCCCTGGAATTTTTTAACCTTTTCCCACATATCATGCTTCCAACATAAAGATACCAAATGTTAATGTTTGGAGAAGAATCAACAACAAGTGGAACACAATTGTGAAATTGAACGAAATGTATTGGTTATTTTAAATTTTTGTGGAAATACAAAAACTGAAAAGTGGGGCGTACAATAGTATTCGGCCTCTTTAACTTAATACTTTGTTGCTCCACCTTTTGCTGCAATTACAGCTGCAAGTTGCTTGGGATATTTCTCTGAGTTTTGTACATCGAGAGACTGAAATTCTTGCCCATTCTTCCTTGGCAAACAGCTCGAGCTCAGTGAGGTTGTATGGAGATCATTTGTGAACAGCAGTTTTCAGCTCTTTCCACAGATTCTCGATTGGATTCAGGTCTGGACTTTGACTTGGCCATTCTAACACCTGGATACATTTATTTGTGAACCATTCCATTGTAGATTTTGCTTTATGTTTGGGATTATTGTCTTGTTGGAAGACAAATCTCCGTCCCAGTCTCAGGTCTTTTACAGACTCCAACAGGTTATCTTCAAGAATGGTCCTGTATTTGGCTCCATCCATCTTCCCATCAATTTTAACCATCTTTCCTGTCCCTGCTGAAGAAAAGCAGGCCCAAACCATGCTGCTGCCACCATGTTTGACAGTGGGGATGGTGTGTTCAGGGTGATGAGCTGTGTTGCCTTTACGCCAAACATATCTTTTGGCATTGTTGCCACAAAGTTCGATTTTGGTTTCATCTGACCAGAGCACCTTTTCCACATGTTTGGTGTGTCTCCCAGGTGGCTTGTTGCAAACTTTAAACTACACTTTTTATGGATATCTTTGAGAAATGGCTTTCTTCTTGCCACTCTTCCATAAAGGCCAGATTTGTGCAGTGTATGACTGATTGTTGTCCTATGGACAGACTGTCCCACCTCAGCTGTAGATCTCTGCAGTTCATGCAGAGTGATCATGGACTTCTTGGCTGCATCTCTGATCAGTCTTCTCCTTGTTTGAGATAAAAGTTTAGAGGGACAGCCGGGTCTTGGTAGCTTTGCAGTGGTATGATACACCTTCCATTTCAATATGATCGCTTGCACAGTGCTCCTTGAGATGTTTAAAGTTTTGGAAATCATTTTGTATCCAAATCCAGCTTTAAACTTCTCCACAACAGTATCATGGACCTGCCTGTTATGTTCCTTGGTCTTCATGGTGTTCTCTGTGCTTCAAACAGAACCCTGAGACTATCACAGAGCAGGTGCATCATTAGTCATTTAGGACAACATTGGATCATTCAGAGATCCACAATGAACTTCTGGAGAGAGTTTGATGCACTGAAAGTAAAGGGGCCGAATAATATTGCATGCCCCACTTTTCAGTTTTTGTATTTCCACAAAAATTTAAAATATCCAATAAATTTCATTCAACTTCACAACTGTGTCCCACTTGTTGTTGATTCTTCACCAAAAATTTACATTTGGTATCTTTATATTTGAAGCATGATATGTGGGAAAAGGTTGAAAAGTTCCAGGGAGCCGAATACTTTCGCAAGGCACTGTATATACCTCCATCTCAGTGAAAAAATAGAAATATATATTTTTTTTTAGAGGTGTGGGGGCCCAAATAGAACATTTGCTATGCGGCCTTGTGATTGCAATGTACGTCCCTGCTGGCAGGGCGGTAATAATGAAGGCAAGCTGGCTTGTTTCTTGGAGTCTGAGACTCTAGGGGTCCCATTGCCAGATTGCCTCATCATAAGCAGTGTACCGGACAGGAAGGGGGAGCCCTGACACATTTCTTGCACAAAGGCTCCAAGCTGTCAGTGTCCGACCCTGACAGAGATTACTACCAACTAACCAGCCTCAGATGCTTCTCAGAATACCACAGCGATGTCATTTACAATGCTGCCTGAAAGATGCTGCCAAAACTGTCAGAGAAAGATTACCCCATACAATACCTCTGTCTCAGATGCCCTACAGAGGGTCTACCTTAGATGTACTGTATCTCCAGAAAAAAGGGTGTACAAAGAAATTATGGGGTCCCATAGCAGAAGTCCTAATTTGGCCCAACTCAAAAAAATTGGTTGAGTAAGCACAGTCACAGCGTATAAGTCCAGTCACAGAAGAGCATATCTCCCAACTTTTGAATACAATGAAAGGGACATGTATTGCAATTACAAAGGCATTTTGCCCTATAGAAGCCCCTATCAAAGCCCTCACAGGCCACACACAGTATAATCAAACACCATATCCCTCCACACAGTATGATGGTCTCCACAGCTCACCACACAGTACAATGACCTCCACAGTCACCCACATAATATAATGACCCTAAAGCCCTCTTCACAGTATGATGTCTCAAAGCCCCCAATACAGTATGATGCCCCCACACAGCTCACCACACAGTATGATGAACTCCCCAGCGAACCCAAACAGTATGGTGGTCCACAGTCCCACAACTCAGTATGATGACCCCCGCAATATCATTTGGCCCCCACAGCTCTCACACAGTATGATAGCCCAAACAGCCCTCCACATAGTATTATAGTGTTTATAGCCCTTCACACAGTATCACGGCCCGACAGCTCTCCTTAAATTATGATAAGCCCCACACCCCCAACAGTCACTACACATAGTGTGATGGCCCCACAGCCCCTTCCCCACATAATATGATTGTCCCCACTGTCCACCCAAACAGTTTGATGGCCCCACAGTCCCAAAACACAGTATGATGGCCCCACAACCCTCCACATATTATGATTGCCCTACTGCCCTCCACACAGTATGATGGCCCCCATAGTCTCACATATTGTATGATGGCCCTCACAGATCCCCACACAGCTGATGTCACCACAGTTTCCCCAAACAACATAATAGCACCCACAGCCCTTTACAGTAATATGGACACCACAGCCAACCCACAGAGTATGATGGACTCCAAACAGCCCCCTTACAGGTTCTTTACCCAGTATGAAGCCCACACAACTCCTTCACACAGCATTATGGTCCATGCACAGTATGGTCAAAACAACTGCATCCCTCCACACAGTAGGAGGCATGCATAGCCCCCCACCCACTGTATGACACTGTATGCACAGCAGGCATGATCTCATGACATCATCACGTTCCTGCTGCACTGGGATTCAGAGCTCAGATGCACAGGGAGAATGATTTTACAGAGAACTGATAGCTCCATATTCCATGATAGTATTTAACTGTATCATCATCCATATTCTGTTTAAAGTACAGTATGATGGCGGTAGGGGAGGGAGTGGGAGAAGGATGGGGGTGGATCTTTGCCAGCATCAGGCCCCCCTTGGCCCACTGGTCCCATAGCAGCCATGTGGTCTGCCACTATTAGAGATATTCTACTTTCCAAATACTTACAGTGGCATGTAAAAGTTTGGGCAGCACTGGTGAAAATTACTGTTATTGTGAACAGTTAATTAAGTTGAAGACTAAATGATCTATAAAAAGCTAAAGTTAAAGATGACACATTTCCTTTGTATTTTAGGCAAAAACAAATAGTCATTTTATAGATTTTAAAACTTAGAAAAAAGAAAATGGGCCTATGAAAAAGTTTGGGCACCCTTGTAGATTTGCATACAGATAACTTTGACCAAGTTTCAGACCTAGTTAGCCTATTAGGGTTATGTGTTATGTTTCGGTAGCTAAGGAGGACAGGAACAACAGCAGGGCAGCCGAACACCTGAGATGTTGGTAACTGATGGGTTGCAGATTCCTAAACTAACGACACAACTAGAGGTAGCCGTGGAGCGTTCCTACGTTGATCCTAGATACCTCGTCACAGCCTGAGAGATAACTACACCTAAAGGCAGAAAGATGAAAACTATCTGCCCCGGAGCAGATCCCCAAAGAAAATAGGAAGCCCCCAAACATATAATGACGGTTAGACAAGATGAAAATACAAACATAGGCAGAAAATAGACTGAGCAAACGCTGGGGCCACAAGCTGACTAAATAGGATAGGACAGGAGAGATTACTTTCTGCAACCCAGAAAACCCTACAAAAATCCAACAATTCTGATTACAAAATACTGAGATCACACGATCTCGCCACCCACTAAATCAGTTCTCAGTGTGAACAAAAACCAAGCCGCAGCCGCTGATAAAACAGGAAAAAGCAAATGAGCCAATAACAGTGGCTGCAATAAACTGTGAGGAGCTCAGGCCCCAGGAGGGGACCTGGCTGACCTCCACAAATGTGCAGAAAAACAATGCGAAAAGCAAGCACAAAAAGAAAAGCAAAAAATATCTTATCTGAAAGCAGGAGATGCAGGCAAGACTCCAGCAAACTTCCAAATGAACCAGGAACCACAATTGAGACAAGAACAATTGATCACCGGCAACCATCATGGAAGGGAACCTCCCTTATATCAGACCAGTCCGTGATCCTTGATTGCCACTCCTCGCTGAAAGGTTCAGTACTGTCTGTAACCAACAGAGGGAGCCTCTGCTCAGAAACCATCTCTAGCACATTCATAACAGTACCCCTCCTTGAGGAGGGGTCACCGAACCCTCACTTGTGCAACCAGGCCGATCAGGATGAGCTCGGTATAGGCACGGATCAGTCTCCTAGCATGGATGTCCGAAGCAAACACCCAAGAATTGTCCTCCTGACCATAACCTCACCACTTAACCAAATACTGGAGTTTCCGTCTAGAAAAACGAGAATCCAATATTTTCTCAACCACATACTCCAGATTGCCCTCAACTAAAACAGGGTCAGGAGGCGCAGCCATAGGAACCACTGGCTCGACAAACCTCTTCAATAAGGACTTGTGGAACATGTTATGGATCTTAAATGTCCCTGGAAGAAGCAAACGGAAGGAAACAGGATTAAGAATCTCCATGATCTTATAAGGTCCAATGAACCTGGGCTTAAACTTTGAAGATGCAACCCTCATAGGGATATTTCTTGAGGACAACCAAACCAAGTCCCCCACTTTAAACCGAGGACCATCAGTCCTATGTCGGTTGGCAAACCGTTGGGCCTTCTACTGAGAGAGAGACAACCTCTCCACTACCTGGTCCCAAATCTGCTGCATTCGCTCCACAACAGAGTCAACACCCGGACAGACAGAAGCCTCCGTCTGTCCCGAAGAAAATCGAGGGTGAAACCCAAAATTACAGAAAAATGGAGACATCAAGGTGGCAGAGCTAGCCCTATTATTAAGAGCAAACTCAGCCAAAGGCAAAAAAGAGACCCAGTCATCTTGATCAGCAGACACAAAACATCTCAAATAAGTCTCCAAGGTCTGGTTTGTTCTCTCGGTTTGTCCATTGGTCTGAGGATGAAAAGCAGAGGAGAAAGATAATTGAACACCAAGTTTAGAACAAAATGTCCTCCAAAATCTGGAAACAAACTGGACTCCTCTGTCAGACACAATATTCTCCGGAATGCCATGTAACCGAACCACGTGCTGAAGGAACAAAGGCACCAATTCGGAGGAGGAAGGTAACTTAGGTAATGGCACAAGATGTATCATCTTGGAAAACCTATCACAGATTACCCAGATAACGGTCATTCTCTGAGAAACAGGGAGGTCGGAAATGAAATCCATAGAGATATGGGTCCATGGCCTCTTGGGCACAGTTAATGGCATTAACAAACCACTAGAGCGAGAGCAAGGCTTGGAGCGAGAGCAAGTCCCACAGGACTGCACAAATTCCCTGACGTCACGAGACAAAGTAGGCCACCAAAAGGACTGACTCACCAAGTCTCTGGTACCAAAAATCCCGGGATGACCAGCCAACGCGGAACAATGAATCTCAGACATCACACTCTTCTTCCACTGGTCTGGACAAACAATTTCCTAATAGGGCAGCGCTCAGGTTTATCCTCCTGACCCCCTTCCAAGGCCAGTCTCAAATTGGGCGAAATGGCGGAAAGAACTACACCCTCTTTCAAAATAACAGTAGGATCAGATAACTCAGGAGAGTCCGCAAAGAAACTCCTCAAGAGGGCATCCGCCTTAACATTCTTAGTGCCAGGAAGAAAAGAAAACACAAAACTAAAACGTGTGAAAAACAAGGCCCACCTGGCCTGTCTAGGATTAAGTCGCTTGGCTGATTCGAGATAAACCAGATTCTTATGGTCCGTGAGGACCACCACCAGATGTTTGGCTCCTTCCAGCCAATGTCTCCACTCTTCAAAAGCCCACTTCATGGCCAATAACTCCCGATTACCCACGTCATAATTACGTTCAGTTGGAGAAAATTTTCGAGAGAAAAAGGCACAAGGGTTACTCTTAGAGGTCTCTGGATCTCTTTGGGACAAAACGGCACCTGCCCCAATTTCAGAGGCATCAACCTCCACCTGAAATGGTAGAGAAACATCAGGCTGCCGTAGAACAGGAGCAGAAGTGAATCTCTGCTTAAGTTCCTGAAACGCAGAAAAAGCCTCAGGAGGCCAATTCACAACATCAGAACCCTTTTGGTCAAATCAGTCAATGGTTTAACAATACCTGAGAAATTACCAATAAATTTACGATAAAAATTGGCAAAACCCAAAAATCTCTGAAGAGCCTTTAATGAAGTAGGTTGGACCCAATCACAGATGGCTTGAACCTTGACGGGGTCTATTTCAATAACAGACGGAGACAAAATGAATCCCAGAAATGAGTCCTTCTGTACGCCAAAAAGACACTTTGATCCCTTCACATACAGTGCATTCTCTCTCAAAATCTGGAACACAGTCCGAACATGTTTCACATGAGAGTCCCAGTCATTGGATAAAATCAAGATATCATCCAAATAAACAATCAGAAATTTATCCACAAAATCCCTGAAAATATCATTCATGAAGGATTGGAAGATGGAAGGAGCATTAGTGAGCCCAAAGGGCATCACTAGGTACTCAAAATGCCCCTCTGGGGTATTAAACGCCGTATTCCATTCATCCCCGTGCTTAATGCGAATAAGGTTATACCCCCACTGAGGTCAAGCTTGGTAAACCAACTAGCACTTTTCACCCTGGAAAACAGGTCAGAAATCAAGGGTAATGGATATTGATACTTCACAGTGATTTTATTCAAGAGACGATAATCAATACACGGCCTCAATAAACCATCCTTTTTGGCCACAAAGAAAAAACCGGCACCCAAGGATGAAGAGGATGGTCTGATATGACCCTTCTCCAATGACTCCTTGATATAAAATCGCATAGCATTGTGTTCAGGTACAGACAAGTTAAAAGGCGACCTTTAGGAAATTTATCACCAGGCACTAATTCAGTAGCGCAATCGTAGCTCCTGTGAGGGGGCAAAGATGCAGATTTACTTTCACTAAATACATCCGAAAAATCAGTCAAAAAGTCAGGAACATCCTGAGACTTGGGAGAAGCAGAAAAAAACAGGAGTGTTGACATTAACACATTGGCAGCCCCAACTGGTCACAGACACAGATTTCCAATCCAAAACAGGATTATGAGACTGTAACCAAGGGAAACCTAGTACAATAATGTCATGCAGATTATACAGCACCAGAAATTTGCAACTCTCCTGATGATCTGGTTCAACCCTCATTATCACCTGAGTAGAAAACTGGGGTTTATTCTCCGCCAAAGGGGTAGAATCAATGCCCAGTAGGGGAATAGACTTCCACAGGGGTATCATGGGAAACCCACAACGTTTGGCAAAGTCAAAATCCATCAGGTTAATAGCTGCTCCTGAATTTAACAAAAGCCTGAGCAGAAAATGTGGACAGGGAGCAAATCAGGGTAACAGTCAACAGAAATTTAGTCTGAACACTACCCAAGACAACTGAGCGTGCAAAACGTCTTCCCCGCTTAGGGCAGACTGAAATAGCATGAGAGGCATCACCACAGTAGAAACATAACCCATTGCGCTTTCGAAACTCATGACGCTGAGCCCCAGAAGTCACTCTATCACACTGCATGGGCTCAGAAGCTGGCTCACAAGGCAACACTATCTCACGCATACCTCTGCGCTCACTCAAACATCTGTCAATTTGAATAGCCAATGACATAGAATCATTGAGACCAGAGGGAGCAGGGAATCCCACCATAACATCCTTTACATTCTCTGACAGCTCCTTCCGAAAAAGGGCTGCCAAGCATCATCATTCCATTTGGTCAGGACTGCCCACTTTCAGAATTTCTGACAGTACAACTCAGTGTCTTCAAGACCCTGATTTAATGCCAACAAGGTTTTTTCAGCTTGATCAGTGACATTAGGTTCATCGTACAATAACCCCAGAGCCAGAAAAAATGCATCAATATCATTCAAAACAGGATCCCCAGGTGTCAGGGAAAAAGTCCAATCCTGAGGAGCGCCGTGCAGGAGAGAGATGACAATTTGAACCTGCTGTGCTGCGTTACCTGAGGACTTAGGCTTTAAGGTAAAAAACAACTTACAGTTATTTTTGAAATTCAGAAATTTAGCCCTATCCCCCAAAAACAAATCTGGCATTTGAATCCTAGGTTCCACAACCGGCAACCCAGCAAGATAGGTAGCAGTACTTCGAACCTCAGTGGCAAGCTGATCCACACGGCCAGACAGCTGTGCAAACTCCATTGAGAGAAAAAAAATCCTCCTCAGCACCCAGAGAAAAAGAGGGAAAAAATGCAACAGACAGAAAAAAAAAAAAATCTGACAACTCTGACAACTTTTTTCTTTCCACACTATTTTTCCCTTCTGTGAGTACCATATAATTTTCAGTTATGGCCGGTGATACTGTTATGTTTCGGTAGCTAAGGAGGACAGGAACAACAGCAGGGCAGCCGAACACCTGAGATGTTGGTAACTGATGGGTTGCAGATTCCTAAACTAACGACACAACTAGAGGTAGCCGTGGAGCGTTCCTACGTTGATCCTTGACGCCTCGTCACAGCCTGAGAGATAACTACACCTAAAGACAGAAAGATGAAAACTATCTGCCCCGGAGCAGATACCCAAAGAAAATAGGAAGCCCCCAAACATATAATGACAGTTAGACAAGATGAAAATACAAACATAGGCAGAAAATAGACTGAGCAAACGCTGGGGCCACAAGCTGACTAAATAGGATAGGACAGGAGAGATTACTTTCTGCAACCCAGAAAACCCTACAAAAATCCAACAATTCTGATTACAAAAATACTGAGATCACACGATCTCGCCACCCACTAAATCAGTTCTCAGTGTGAACAAAAACCAAGCCGCAGCCGCTGAAAAAACAGGAAAAAGCAAATGAGCCAATAACAGTGGCTGCAATAAACTGTGAGGAGCTCAGGCCCCAGGAGGGGATCTGGCTGACCTCCACAAACGTGCAGAAAACAATGCGAAAAGCAAGCACAAAAAGAAAAGCAAAAAATATCTTATCTGAAAGCAGGAGATGCAGGCAAGACTCCAGCAAACTTCCAAATGAACCAGGAACCACAATTGAGACAAGAACAATTGATCACCGGCAACCATCATGGAAGGGAACCTCCCTTATATCAGACCAGTCCGTGATCCTTGATTGCCACTCCTCGCTGAAAGGTTCAGTACTGTCTGTAACCAACAGAGGGAGCCTCTGCTCAGAAACCATCTCTAGCACATTCATAACAGTACCCCTCCTTGAGGAGGGGTCACCGAACCCTCACTTGTGCAACCAGGCCGATCAGGATGAGCTCGGTGATAGGCACGGATCAGTCTCCTAGCATGGATGTCCGAAGCAAACACCCAAGAATTGTCCTCCTGACCATAACCTCACCACTTAACCAAATACTGGAGTTTCCGTCTAGAAAAACGAGAATCCAATATTTTCTCAACCACATACTCCAGATTGCCCTCAACTAAAACAGGGTCAGGAGGCGCAGCCATAGGAACCACTGGCTCGACAAACCTCTTCAATAAGGACTTGTGGAACATGTTATGGATCTTAAATGTCCCTGGAAGAAGCAAACGGAAGGAAACAGGATTAAGAATCTCCATGATCTTATAAGGTCCAATGAACCTGGGCTTAAACTTTGAAGATGCAACCCTCATAGGGATATTTCTTGAGGACAACCAAACCAAGTCCCCACTTTAAACCGAGGACCATCAGTCCTATGTCGGTTGGCAAACCGTTGGGCCTTCTACTGAGAGAGAGACAACCTCTCCACTACCTGGTCCCAAATCTGCTGCATTCGCTCCACAACAGAGTCAACACCGGACAGACAGAAGCCTCCGTCTGTCCCGAAGAAAATCGAGGGTGAAACCCAAAATTACAGAAAAATGGAGACATCAAGGTGGCAGAGCTAGCCCTATTATTAAGAGCAAACTCAGCCAAAGGCAAAAAAGAGACCCAGTCATCTTGATCAGCAGACACAAAACATCTCAAATAAGTCTCCAAGGTCTGGTTTGTTCTCTCGGTTTGTCCATTGGTCTGAGGATGAAAAGCAGAGGAGAAAGATAATTGAACACCAAGTTTAGAACAAAATGTCCTCCAAAATCTGGAAACAAACTGGACTCCTCTGTCAGACACAATATTCTCCGGAATGCCATGTAACCGAACCACGTGCTGAAGGAACAAAGGCACCAATTCGGAGGAGGAAGGTAACTTAGGTAATGGCACAAGATGTATCATCTTGGAAAACCTATCACAGATTACCCAGATAACGGTCATTCTCTGAGAAACAGGGAGGTCGGAAATGAAATCCATAGAGATATGGGTCCATGGCCTCTTGGGCACAGTTAATGGCATTAACAAACCACTAGAGCGAGAGCAAGGCTTGGAGCGAGAGCAAGTCCCACAGGACTGCACAAATTCCCTGACGTCACGAGACAAAGTAGGCCACCAAAAGGACTGACTCACCAAGTCTCTGGTACCAAAAATCCCGGGATAACCAGCCAACGCGGAACAATGAATCTCAGACATCACACTCTTCTTCCACTGGTCTGGAACAAACAATTTCCCAATAGGGCAGCGCTCAGGTTTATCCTCCTGACCCCCTTCCAAGGCCAGTCTCAAATTGGGCGAGATGGCGGAAAGAACTACACCCTCTTTCAAAATAACAGTAGGATCAGATAACTCAGGAGAGTCCGCAAAGAAACTCCTCAAGAGGGCATCCGCCTTAACATTCTTAGTGCCAGGAAGAAAAGAAAACACAAAACTAAAACGTGTGAAAAACAAGGCCCACCTGGCCTGTCTAGGATTAAGTCGCTTGGCTGATTCGAGATAAACCAGATTCTTATGGTCCGTGAGGACCACCACCAGATGTTTGGCTCCTTCCAGCCAATGTCTCCACTCTTCAAAAGCCCATTCATGGCCAATAACTCCCGATTACCCACGTCATAATTACGTTCAGTTGGAGAAAATTTTCGAGAGAAAAAGGCACAAGGGTTACTCTTAGAGGTCTCTGGATCTCTTTGGACAAAACGGCACCTGCCCCAATTTCAGAGGCATCAACCTCCACCTGAAATGGTAGAGAAACATCAGGCTGCGTAGAACAGGAGCAGAAGTGAATCTCTGCTTAAGTTCCTGAAACGCAGAAAAAGCCTCAGGAGGCCAATTCACCACATCAGAACCCTTTTTGGTCAAATCAGTCAATGGTTTAACAATACCTGAGAAATTACCAATAAATTTACGATAAAAATTGGCAAAACCCAAAAATCTCTGAAGAGCCTTTAATGAAGTAGGTTGGACCCAATCACAGATGGCTTGAACCTTGACGGGGTCTATTTCAATAACAGACGGAGACAAAATGAATCCCAGAAATGAGTCCTTCTGTACGCCAAAAAGACACACTTTGATCCCTTCACATACAGTGCATTCTCTCTCAAAATCTGGAACACAGTCCGAACATGTTTCACATGAGAGTCCCAGTCATTGGATAAAATCAAGATATCATCCAAATAAACAATCAGAAATTTATCCACAAAATCCTGAAAATATCATTCATGAAGGATTGGAAGATGGAAGGAGCATTAGTGAGCCCAAAGGGCATCACTAGGTACTCAAAATGCCCCTCTGGGGTATTAAACGCCGTATTCCATTCATCCCCGTGCTTAATGCGAATAAGGTTATACCCCCACTGAGGTCAAGCTTGGTAAACCAACTAGCACTTTTCACCCTGGAAAACAGGTCAGAAATCAAGGGTAATGGATATTGATACTTCACAGTGATTTTATTCAAGAGACGATAATCAATACAGGCCTCAATAAACCATCCTTTTTGGCCACAAAGAAAAAACCGGCACCCAAGGTGAAGAGGATGGTCTGATATGACCCTTCTCCAATGACTCCTTGATATAAAATCGCATAGCATTGTGTTCAGGTACAGACAAGTTAAAAAGGCGACCTTTAGGAAATTTATCACCAGGCACTAATTCAGTAGCGCAATCGTAGCTCCTGTGAGGGGGCAAAGATGCAGATTTACTTTCACTAAATACATCCGAAAAATCAGTCAAAAAGTCAGGAACATCCTGAGACTTGGGAGAAGCAGAAAAAACAGGAGTGTTGACATTAACACATTGGCAGCCCCAACTGGTCACAGACACAGATTTCCAATCCAAAACAGGATTATGAGACTGTAACCAAGGGAAACCTAGTACAATAATGTCATGCAGATTATACAGCACCAGAAATTTGCAACTCTCCTGATGATCTGGTTCAACCCTCATTATCACCTGAGTAGAAAACTGGGGTTTATTCTCCGCCAAAGGGGTAGAATCAATGCCCAGTAGGGGAATAGACTTCCACAGGGGTATCATGGGAAACCCACAACGTTTGGCAAAGTCAAAATCCATCAGGTTAATAGCTGCTCCTGAATTTAACAAAAGCCTGAGCAGAAAATGTGGACAGGGAGCAAATCAGGGTAACAGTCAACAGAAATTTAGTCTGAACACTACCCAAGACAACTGAGCGTGCAAAAGTCTTCCCCGCTTAGGGCAGACTGAAATAGCATGAGAGGCATCACCACAGTAGAAACATAACCCATTGCGCTTTCGAAACTCATGACGCTGAGCCCCAGAAGTCACTCTATCACACTGCATGGGCTCAGAAGCTGGCTCACAAGGCAACACTATCTCACGCATACCTCTGCGCTCACTCAAACATCTGTCAATTTGAATAGCCAATGACATAGAATCATTGAGACCAGAGGGAGCAGGGAATCCCACCATAACATCCTTTACATTCTCTGACAGCTCCTTCCGAAAAAGGGCTGCCAAAGCATCATCATTCCATTTGGTCAGGACTGCCCACTTCAGAATTTCTGACAGTACAACTCAGTGTCTTCAAACCCTGATTTAATGCCAACAAGGTTTTTTCAGCTTGATCAGTGACATTAGGTTCATCGTACAATAACCCCAGAGCCAGAAAAAATGCATCAATATCATTCAAAACAGGATCCCCAGGTGTCAGGGAAAAAGTCCAATCCTGAGGAGCGCCGTGCAGAGAGAGATGACAATTTGAACCTGCTGTGCTGCGTTACCTGAGGACTTAGGCTTTAAGGTAAAAAACAACTTACAGTTATTTTTGAAATTCAGAAATTTAGCCCTATCCCCCAAAAACAAATCTGGCATTTGAATCCTAGGTTCCACAACCGGCAACCCAGCAAGATAGGTAGCAAATACTTCGAACCTCAGTGGCAAGCTGATCTACACGGCCAGACAGCTGTGCAAACTCCATTGAGAGAAAAAAAAATCCTCCTCAGCACCCAGAGAAAAAGAGGGAAAAAATGCAACAGACAGAAAAAAAAAAAAATCTGACAACTCTGACAACTTTTTTCTTTCCACACTATTTTTCCCTTCTGTGAGTACCATATAATTTTCAGTTATGGCCGGTGATACTGTTATGTTTCGGTAGCTAAGGAGGACAGGAACAACAGCAGGGCAGCCGAACACCTGAGATGTTGGTAACTGATGGGTTGCAGATTCCTAAACTAACGACACAACTAGAGGTAGCCGTGGAGCGTTCCTACGTTGATCTTTGACGCCTCGTCACAGCCTGAGAGATAACTACACCTAAAGACAGAAAGATGAAAACTATCTGCCCCGGAGCAGATACCCAAAGAAAATAGGAAGCCCCCAAACATATAATGACGGTTAGACAAGATGAAAATACAAACATAGGCAGAAAATAGACTGAGCAAACGCTGGGGCCACAAGCTGACTAAATAGGATAGGACAGGAGAGATTACTTTCTGCAACCCAGAAAACCCTACAAAAATCCAACAATTCTGATTACGAAAATACTGAGATCACACGATCTCGCCACCCACTAAATCAGTTCTCAGTGTGAACAAAAACCAAGCTGCAGCCGCTGAAAAAACAGGAAAAAGCAAATGAGCCAATAACAGTGGCTGCAATAAACTGTGAGGAGCTCAGGCCCCAGGAGGGGATCTGGCTGACCTCCACAAACGTGCAGACAACAATGCAAAAAGCAAGCACAAAAAGAGAAGCAAAAAATATCTTATCTGAAAGCAGGAGATGCAGGCAAGACTCCAGCAAACTTCCAAATGAACCAGGAACCACAATTGAGACAAGAACAATTGATCACCGGCAACCATCATGGGAGGGAACCTCCCTTATATCAGACCAGTCCGTGATCCCTGATTGCCACTCCTCGCTGAAAGGTTCAGTA
Source organism: Oophaga sylvatica (assembly GCA_033576555.1). NCBI lineage: Eukaryota > Metazoa > Chordata > Amphibia > Anura > Dendrobatidae > Oophaga > Oophaga sylvatica. The sequence continues at coordinate 5,135 of JARQOD010001117.1, read as the reverse complement.
CTGTCTGTAACCACCAGAGGGAGCCTCTGCTCAGAAACAATCTCTAGCACATTCATAACAGTTATGGCTTGTTCTTTATCATCGTTGGAAATGGCCAGATGATCCAAATTTCCAAGCTTTACAAAAACCCAGCCTCCTCTAACCTTGTGCCAAAAAACAGCAGCCATGAATTCTTCTAAGCCGCTGCCTAGCACTATCCTAGCGTTTTCAAGTTGCCTATTCCTCAGTTCAAAATGTAATTAAGAAATGGCTGTTAACAGGAACGGTGGAGGTCAAGATAATGTCTGGAAGACCAAGCAAAATTTCAGTGAGAGCTGCTCGTAGGATTGCTAAAGAGGCAAATCAGAACTGGACTGCAAAAGACTTTCAAAAAGATTCAGTATACTCTGGGGTTGAGGTGCATTGTTCTACTGTGCAGAGAAACCTGCACAAATATGGCCTTCATGGAAGTGTCATCAGAAGAAAACCTCTCCTGTGTCCTCATCATAAACTTCAGCAACAGAATTATGCAAAAGAACATCTAAACAAGCCTGATGTATTTTTGTAAACAAGTCCCGTATTATGAGGAGGTTAAAATAGAATACTTTGGCAACAATTATCAAAGGTGTGTGTGGAGAAAAAAGGGCAGAGAATTTCAGGAAAAGAACATCTCGCCAACCATTAAGCATGGGGAACATTTCACAGGTAGAAAGAAGAATGGATTCAATGAAATTTCAACAAATTCTTGTTGCAAACATAATACCATCTGTAAAATGCTGAAGTTGAAAAGAGGATGGCTTCTAGAAATGGATAATGATCCTAAACACACATCAAAATTCACAATAGACTACCTCAAAGGGGGCAAGCTGAAGGTTTTACAATGGCTCCCACAGTCCACTGACTGAACATCATTGAAAATCTGTGGCTAGACCTGAAAATAGCAGTGCATGCAAGGCGACCAAAGAATCGCACAGAACTGGAAGAATTTTCCAGGGAAGAATGGATGAAAAATCCCTCAAACAAGAATTGAAAAAATCTTGGTTGCTACAAAAAGCTTTTACAAGCTGTGATACTTCCAATAGGGGTGCTATCAGGTGCTAACCATGCAGGGTGCCCAAACTTTTGCATTGGCCCATTTTCCTTTTTGTAATTTTTAAAATGTAAAAGATGAAAAATATATATATATAAGCTCAGAATGGGCTGTGGCAGTTACTACTTGCTTTTCCACCAGTGGCCATTGAATGGACAGAAGTGCTGCTCATCCTGTGAGGAAAGCTGCACCAACAAGAGAAAGTTGCCGACCTCTTTTAAATTTGTCTCATACGAGTACATTGATTTTTAGTTGTCATGTCCACAGATTGCAACAAAGGGCAACTTGGATTTTGTCAACAGATTTTAATCGCAGCTTTGATGCTCTGCATCTCCGGATGTTTTTTTTACTAAAGGAAGAATATAACAAGATTACAGACAAGGATTTGGAAATGTATATTATTAATGAGTCAATATATCAATGTATATTTTTAAAAATGAAGTCAGAATAATTCAAAGACATCAGGCCAGAGTGTGAATTGTTTTAGAAATTTATAGAAGAGTGTATACAGCAAAGATCATAAAATTCTGTATACTGTATACTTGTGATTAATATTTTTTTCAAATCTGTAATTGCAGGCAAAAGTTTTCAGTATAACATGACCTAACTTGTCTTTTTGCTATTTCCACAAAATGAGGGCTAGTTTTCCTATCTTCTTTCACATTCCTAAGCATGGTGTCATAGCGATAATTAATCAAGTGGAAGGACATGTATACTTAGGTGCATTGATTGATTTAGGATGCTGAATTTCTCTTCTTGTCACTGTCACTGTAGGAAGTTATAACAGGAATCTAGATATCTGATATGTTTGGTGATGATGGTCTTTGGGTGTTTTTATGGTATTGTTCTGCCAGATGTGCAATATTAGTGCACAACATTTAATGATATATTATTTGTGACCGCAGGCACTTTTAGTCTATGCTCTGTTTTTTTTTTTAAACTGCTTCAAGTTATAATTATGGTGTTTTTGTAGTTCTTTATTAACTTCAAAACACATGCATTTAAATTTGTAAGCTATTTTACATAAAAACAACAATACAAAGGTACAGTCGTATACAGATAACATTACACATCAGTAACTGTAAGAATTTAAATAGACACCCGCAAATGTTTTTTTGCATATATAATGCTTAATCATCAGCAGTATTTTAATCTTAGGCCGGGATCACACATGCGAGTAAGTCGTCCGACACTCGCATGTGAAATCCCAGCTCTGGCACCGGCACTCAGGAGTGGAGTGCGCGGCTGCATGTAATTCTATGCAGCCGCTCGCTCCACTCCCGAGTGCGGCGCCAGAGCTGGGATTTCACATGCGAGTGTCGGACGACTTACTCGCATGTGTGATCCCGGCTTATAATTTGTTTCAGCTCAGTTTAGTTGCATGCATACACCCTCTTCTCTTCTTTATAATGGGGAGCTATGTGATTTGATCTCCAGTCTGACTACCAGCATGGGCGTACCCACCATGGGGCAGGGGGGGGCAGCTGCCCCCCTAGAAGCAGTGGCCTGGTCGTCTGTTTTTCCTGCCGCCGGCCCTTTAAATCTTCGGGCACAGCGGCTTTACAGGTGCACGCAGTGACCCGGGTGCCCTATACATAGGGGGTTAATAAGAATGCCTGACGTTGAACGTCAGGACATTCTTTGTGGTCAGTTAGAGAGAGCGCTCTGCTCTCCACCTCTCCCGCCCCTGGCTGCAGCGCGCCCGTTGAACCTGAACGTATCAGGTCAGTGACTTTCTCTCAACTCAGGCATCTGGAGGAGCGTAGAGTGTCAGGAGTCAGGACAGTTGCTGAGCTGGGGCCTTGGGCAGGCTGATGTATACAGGGCCTGGGGCTGGCTGATGTATACAGGGGCGGGCAGGGTCGGACTGGCCCACCGGAGAACCGGAGGATTCTCCGGTGGGCCCTGGATCTGGGGCCCGCACCTGCTGGCATACAGGGGCCAGTTGCCTAGGGCCCCCGCTGCTCCAGGGGCCCCCAGCTGGTGGCGTGTCGCTAATAGCGGCACACCAGCAGCTGCCATAGGGGGCCCCGTGCCAGCGGAGCAGCAGCGGGTGACAGGAGGCAGGAGCCGCTGTCCCCGCTGCTAAAGAGAAATGAATATTCACTGCTTCCCACGCCCACATGGGCGTGGGAAGCAGTGAATATCATTACTTACCTGTCACCCGCTCCAACCGCTGAGCACCGCTGTCATCGCGTCCTCTCTTGCTGCAATGTTCAGGCAGAGGGCGTGATGACGTCATTAGTGAGCGCCGCGCCCCCTGCCTGAGCATTCACTGCCGGAGGACCGAAGACAGCGGCGCTCAGCAGTGGACCCGGTGACAGGTAAATATCGCAGGTGCTGGGGTCCCTGAGCCAACGGTGACACCGGCACCTGTCACCCATAGCGCGCCGGTGTCCCCGCCTGCTCATGACACTAGCACCTGGCCCCCAGCGACGAGAGGTGAGTATGTCTTTTTTTTTTTTTTTGCAGCATCTATGGGGCATAATCTATGGGGGCATAATCTGTGGAGCATTTATTAGGGCATAATCTATGGGGGCATAATCAGTGGAGCATTTATGGGAGCATAATCTATGGGGGCATAATCTGTGGAGCATTTATGGGGGCATAATCTATGGGGGCATAATCAGTGGAGCATTTATGGGGGCATAATCTATGGGGACATAATCTGTGGAGAATCTATGGGGACATAATCTGTGGAGCATTTATGGGGCATAATCTGTGGAGCATTTATGGGGGCATAATCTGTGGAGCATTTATGGGGGCATAATCTATGGGGGCATAATCAGTGGAGCATTTATGGGGGCATAATCTTGGGAATATATGGGAAATCTATGGGGACATAATCTGTGGAGCATTTATGGGGGCATAATCTGTGGAGCATTTATGGGGGCATAATCTGGGCATATGGGGGCATAATCTGTGGAGTATTTATGGGGGCATAATCTATGGGGGCATAATCTGTGGAGCAATTATGGGGGCATAATCTGTGGGCATTTATGGGGGCAACTTATGGGGAATAATCTGGGAGCATTTATGGGGGCATAATCTATGGGGGCATAATCTGTGGGGCATAATCTATGGGGCATAATCTATGGGGGCATAATCTTGGAGCATTTATGGGGGAATAATCTAAGGAGCATTTATGGGGGCACAATCTATGGAGCTCTATGGGGCATAATCTATGGAGCATCTATGGGGGCATAATCTAAGGAGATTTATGGGGCAAATCTAATGGGGCATAATCTAAGGAGCATTATGGGGGCATAATCTATGGGGGCAAATCTATGGGGCATAATCTATGGGGGCATAATCTATGGGGCATAATCTGTGGAGCATTTATGGGGGCATAATCTATGGGGGCATAATCTGTGGAGCATTTATGGGGGCATAATCTGTGGGAGCATTTATGGGGGCATAATCTATGGGCATCTATGGGGGCATAATCTGTGAGCATTTATGGGCATAATCTATGGGGTAATCTTGGAGCATTTGGGGCATAATCTGTGGAGCATTATGGGGGCATAATCTATGGAGCATTATGGGGGAATAATCTAAGGAGCATTTATGGGGCACAATCTATGGAGCTTCTATGGGGGCATAATCTAAGGAGCACTTATGGGGGCATAATCTATGGAGCATCTATGGGGGCATAATCTATGGAGCATCTATGGGGGCATAATCTAAGGAGCATTATGGGGCACAATCTATGGAGCTTCTATGGGGGCATAATTAAGGAGCATCTATGGGGCATAATCTAAGGAGCATCTATGGGGCACAATCTATGGAGCATCTATGGGGGCATAATCTAAGGAGCACTTTATGGGGGCATAATCTATGGAGCATCTATGGGGGCATAATCTAAGGAGCATTTATGGGGGCATAATCTAAGGAGCATTATGGGGCACAATCTATGGAGCTATCTATGGGGCATAATTAAGGAGCATCTATGGGGGCATAATCTAAGGAGCATCTATGGGGGCACAATCTATGGAGCAATCTATGGGAGCATCATCTATGGGGGCATAATCTATGGGGGCATAACTAGGGCAATCTATGGAGAACT